>PVIC010013957.1:0-37277 GCA_004025085.1 Thryonomys swinderianus | reverse complement strand
CTATGAAAAATTTGAAGCTATTCTTTGTACCACACTTAAAAAAAAAACAAAAAAATAATTGCAGGGCCAGGAATTTAGCTCAAATGGTCACACACCTACCTTGGAAGCACAAGGGCCTAAGTTTGATCCCCGGTACCACTAAAAAAAAAAAAAAGATTCTATTTCTTCTTCTTATTTCATTGTTTTGTTTTTATCGGTAGTTCATATTATCTCATCTAGCTGATTTTCAGAATTAGAGTTGCAATCATTTTTACTTTCTAATTTCTGAAAATTAGCTGGAGCAAAGACAAACTATAGCAAAACTCGTGGTGGTTTATGGGGCTCACGTGAGTAAAGTTGGTGTTTTGAGGGGACTCAAGTACGAGGTCATTTTCACCCACAACACGTTTGATGAATTGAAGGGCCTGTGGAAAACCATTTCAAAGTCTTAAAGAGTCCAGATCTCAGAAGACAACTGTTTTTCCTAGGGTTTGTGCCACTCAGGAATGTTAGCTGGAGAGCAAAAGAGGCGGGAGTGAACCTCCCACAGAAAGAGAGGTGAATTAGCTGCTTCCCTCCTGGGTCTTTGCGCCATGTCTGGGCATAGGAAGAGGGTAGGGATCGGGGCTGGGTTCACGGTGGAGGGTAACTCCTCACTGGGTCCCTAGTAGGGAAAAGAAAGGGTGAATGCTTTTCTGTAAATGAGTACATCATTTGCAACAGCTATAACACACACACACGCATGTGCGTGCGTGCGTGCGTGCATACACACACACACACACACACTTCGACATACTGTGACATGTAAATAAGCACTGTAGGAGGCTGAAGGACAAAGATCCCAAACCAGCCCAGCCTGAGCATCTTAGGGACTAGCAAAACTTGGTTTCACAATAAAAATTATAAAAGTGGATTGGATTATATCTCTATGAAAAAGCCCTAGTTTCAATCTAGAAATACTGAACAAACACAAAAGAATTTACTCACGGCTTGTCAGGTAATTACTGTTAAATTCAGTTCTTTTTCAACCCAAAGTTTTGTTTTAAATCCAAAGTAAAATATCACTAGGCTCTATTGTAGAAATTGACAAGCTTCTTCTAACCTTAGCTCCCAGATGCAAAGAAATGAAAGGAAGGAACCAGATTTTTAAAGTAAACTTTGTAATTTTGGAGCAGTTTGAGACTTAGAGAAAAATTACAGAGAATTTTCTATGTGCCTCCACACAGAAAGTTTGCAAAGATTCTACGGCAATCCCCGTCTATCCCACTTTGTTTCCTGGTAGTAGATTACCGTTACAATCAGGGAATTCACACTGATACATGGTTAGTAATCGAAGTCTCTGCTTTATTCAGATTTCGCCGAGGCAGTCTAAACGGGGGTGGGGCACTGCGCTACCAGATCTCAAGATATTTGTTGTAAGACTTGCCAGTAAGACTCATGGAATTTTGCATTAGCGAAAGCTTAGGTTGATTCACGAACAGGACAAAACAGAGCCCAGAAACAGTCTGCATCTAGGACCGTCTGTGTGGTTCTGTCCAAGATTCTGCATGTGTTTGTTCAGTTAAGCTTAAAAATCATATTATTCCTGAAATCTGTATGCTCTTTCATTAAAACAGCTTCTGAAACCGTATATTGAGATCGTCTCCTGCGGTCACCTTCTTGGTAAAGCTCAGCCTCGCAGCCAAGTCAGGGCGCTCGCGTGTCCTGTGGGCGTCTGGGCAGAGCAGGGACAGGGCGGGGCTCTCGGCTGCTCCCCTGTACCCGCCGTGCTACCCCACTGCTGGCTTCCCTCGGTTTATCTGCGCTATCTCCACTTGATTCTTTTGCTCACTCTTTTCTTCAGTCCTAATTTTCTCATGGTTTTTAATGTCTACGTTTAATCTTTCATAACGCCTAATTCTTCCCTGCTGTTAGCGCCTCCTTTGGCTATTTCCGAACGTTAAACATCCACGGTTTGTTTTAAAGTCTTTTCCAAATACCTCAATCATCTCTGTATTGTCAGGAGTAAACAGCCCCGTCTGCTGATCCTTTCGACAGCCCTTCTTGGCTCGGGACTCGCGCGTACTTCGCTTCCTCCCCTCCCCCTCCGTCTGGTACTGGAAGCGCACGTTGTGTTTTTGTACTCCACTTCATCTCACGCTCCCCTGGGTTGAAAGTTTCATGTTACTTTTTTTTTATTCTTGAAATGGTTATACCTAAATGTTTAACATAGGTAATTAATTTTAAAATGTCAAGCAGCGTCATCTCCACACTCATAAGAGATTTATATCACTCCAAGACTTTGTGGGAACACGTAAGACCCTGGCCACGTTGGAAGCCTCACTGTTAGCAAACTTTCCCTCACACCATAAACAACCGAAGACTTCATGAAACATATTAAATAACCGTCTCTGGACCTTGGGTTGTACAGATCTTTGTTCCTCCAGGGAAAGTAGCTTTCTTCCTGGAGAAAGTGTTTCTCCCAAAATAAAATGTCACGAGGAAATGTTTTCAGCCCCAAAGCATGGCTGGGATCCCAGGCAGAACATGGCGATTTTGTGGGATTGAAAGTACTGAGGTCCTGGAAGCTGATGGTGCTGGGCTTTGGTGAGGAATCGCCACGGAGAAAGAAGCCACGGATGGACAGAGGGGCGGAGCTGCGTCCCAGCCCGTTTTGGATGCTGAGGGACAGTCTCATGACCCGAATCCTTCTAGACAGTGGAAGCTGGCTTCTCCTGGATCTGGAAGCCGGAAACTCAAGATGAAGGCAACAGTAGACTCGGTGTCTGGGGAGCGCCTGCTTTCATCGGTAGGAAGGACAGTCGTTCAGTGCCGGCACTGCAAAGAGGGCAGGTTGTTCCTGGGGCATCTGCGCAGGCAGCGGTGCCACCGCCTCACTACCTGTGACCTCCCAGAGCCCCGGCTCCTGCCGGGATCGCCTCAGGGGCCATGCTTTCAGCAAATGATTGGGGCGGAGCAAAAGCACTCACACTATGCTGTGTGCAAGCTGGGCGCTTGAGTTTTCCTGAACACTAGGGGAGGGCAGAGCCAGATTCCATGAAGATACCAGGGGGCCTTCCCGGAAGCCGCGTGTTGGAGGATTTCACACAGGACTGGGGAATTCTGGCTCCCAGATGGGGAGAGCAGAGAGGCTGATCCCTAATGCCTCGGTGCACTTTCGGTTCCTTAATGAAGCATCACATGCCTGCAGCCCCCTTGTCCGCAACAGGCCGGGCACGGGGAGGGTGCTCAGTCAGTGCCTGCGTATGGCTCAGCCAGGGCTCCAGTTTGTGGTGAAATCTGAGGAACAGTAAATTGATGATAAGACAATTTCCCCTCAGAGAAGTAAAAACAGAACTATTATGTGATCCAGTTATACCACAGATATATCTCGAAAGGCAATGGAATTGGTGTATCGGAGATACCTGCACTCCCATGTTTACTGCAATAATATTCACAATAGTCACATGGACTCCATCATCAACAGATGAATGGATAAAGAAAATGTGATTTATAGATATACTGTATAGATATTCACTCTACGTTGTATTCATGCAATGAAACATCACTCAGGCATAAAGAAGAAGGAATTCCTGCCTCTTGTGGCAAATGGACTGAACCAGAGAATGATAAGTAAACTAAGTCAGGCAGAGAAAGACAAAGAACACACGTTCTTACTCATATGCAGAAGCTAAAAATGTTGATCTTCTAGGAGCAGAAAGGAGCGGCTTTCTCTAAGGCAGAGGGAGGTCGGAAAATTGAGAGTAAGTTTAGTGTTTTACAGAGCAATAGGTGGTAACTCTTGATCACAGTAATTTATTGTATATTTCATATGTATTCAGAAGAGTTAGAAGGCCCCCATGCGTGCATATGACAAATGCTTAAGGAGCTAGAAATGCTAATTATCCTGACTGTACACAGTGTGTATTTCTGGAATCATCATACTGTGCCCGAAACATGTACCATTATCCTGTCTCAATTTCAAGTAATAAAAAAGACTAAACCCTTACTAAACTTACCTTTGCAGATTTTTCATCCAACTCAGTGGGAAGTAAACTTCTAGAAGCTCGTGACTCCTGAGTGATTTCCGGGAAGGAAAAGGTGCCCCGAGGGCCTGGCTTTCTCCCCGCCCACCCACCCGCGTCCTGGGCCTCCAGGCACCACGGCTCGTTCTCTCCACACTCCTGCCTTCACCCGGTGGGAACTCCTGGCCCCTCCGTCCCCGTGCCGGGCAGCTCGGCCAGTCTTGCTTCGCAGAGCCCGGGGCGCAGCCCGGGACCCCCCCCCCCCCGAAGCCCTCAGCTGCCACATCAGAGCGGTGTCCTCCCGTGCTCCAGCCGAGGATCCGGCCCGTGGCCCGGACTCTCCGTTGGCGTCTCCGCGAGCGCGGGGTCTCGCACACTCGCCCGGCAGGGCGGGCCGTGGCCTGCGTTTCCCGCTCTCCACAGACGGACAGCTGAGGAGCTGCAGCCAGTCGGCCGCTTTGTAAGCTCGTGGCCATGTTTCTCGAGGCTGCGGAAGTCGCCTTTCTTTGCTCTCCGTCAGCAGGGGAGGGCGGGCCGCATTCCTGTCCCGGGCACGGTGCCGCTGTTCGCCCTGACTCCCCGACCCCAGGCTCGCGTCGGCCTCCATCTGATCTTGGCTGTTGCGCATACGTGGCGAGCGGCCAACTTTCTGCCTGATTTCTATTTGTGCCGACAACGGAAACGGGGGTCCCAGGAGTAAAATTTGTTCCACTTCTGGGGCTGTTTCCAAAAATACAATTGCTGGAGCACCCAGAGCAGCAGGCGAGGGGCCGAGCGGCCACACTTGTTCTTTGGCCCTTCCCCGCCTGGTGGCCGCCAGCCAGCAGCCCACAGGCCCTGAAGGCCGTGCGCTCAGATGTGGTCCCCAGGGCCCTCGCTGCAGCGCTTCACACTCACCGTTAACTAGCCTGGCCCAGGTGCCGGCCCTTCCCAGGACTTCCAGGGGGCACGGCGGGCACAGGGCACGGCGGGCACGCAGACGCCCTTGTTCCTCTTGCTGTTTCCTAGCAGCAGATCTTTGGATCTCTTCCCACGCTCTGCAGAAATATCCTTCTCTTTGCTCTGTTTTTAAATTGAAAAATCTGCAAAATATTTTTCATTCAAAGACAAAGAAATAATTTCATGCATCTAATTCCTTCCCTATCCAAACCTCATTGCTGTTTCTTCCCTCCTTTCCTTTCTCTCCTCCCTCTTTCCCTTTCCTTCCCCTCTCCTCCTCCTCCTCCTCTCTTCCCCTTTCTCCCCTCCCCTCTTCCCTTCTATCTCTGACTCTCTGTCTCTTTCTCTTCTCTCTCAGACGTTATCTGCAGTCAGAATGCAGAAAAAGGAAGAGAAAGAACAAAGTCCATAGATCAGCAGAGGGCCCTGTGTTACTAAAGCGACCTGCCAGGAAGTCATGTGCTTAGGGGCCGAGTGTCCTGTGCTGACCTTGACCTAAGTACGTCTGCACTGGAAGCAAGAACCTGTGACCGTGTGAATTCACCGGCAGATCCCTTTATTCCTTGGGGTGAAATAGTTCTCTTTGCAATCTGGACGCAGGAATTTGCAACTGATACATTTCTGGTGCCCCTATCAGTCGGAGATGGTGTGGAAGGAAAGGTGGAGTTACAGTCACGTAAGAGACGGAATTTACCAGGAGTCGCCTGACACAGAGACCAAGTATCAGAATGAACATTCCACGATATGATCCATAGTATTGATATCATCGCGAGAAGTTGATTTAGTGAACTATACCACCCAAAAGAAAAATGGCCACAGGCCTCAAGATGTACCCAGTAAATGCTAGAAAATCTGAGAATAGATTATTTTATTGTGCCTCAACTGTTCTACAGGATACAAAGGAAGTTCAAGTCTCCAAATACATTTATTTTAGAGTCAATAAATTTTTGAAGCCAGAAAAGCTCAACACTGACTTAAAACCAAAAAATCTCATGTATTGCTGAGGATCCTGTAGACAAACAGAATATACACATTCTCTGTCTGATCCAGGAAGAGGAATCAGAAGACCAGTGCAAAGCAAAAGGAAGTTTACCGCAAGTGCTGTGGGAGAAAGCAACACGAAGCCACGGGAGTGGGGTGTCGCACGGGGTCACCATGGAGTGCAGGCCCGTGTTCTGCTCTTTAAAGAAAAGATTTATTTTGTTTTATTTGTGCACTTCGCAGTTCATGCAAGCTACTTCTTAGGAAATGATTGCGTGGACATAGCACAGTTTGTTAAATTTTAAAAAGAGGTTTCCGGGCTGGAGAGTTAGCTCAGTGGTTCCGGCGCCTGCCTCGCAAGCGCAAGGTCCTGAGTTCAAACCCCGGTAACCACATATAATGCTGGGCGTGGAGACACACCCACCAACAATCAACACCGCATACCACAATGCCGGGCGTGGTGGCTCACGCCTGTCATCCCAGCACTCGGGAGGCAGAGACAGGAGGATTGCTGAGTTTGAGGCTTGCCTGGGCACCATAGTGAGCTCAGGGCCAGCCTGAACTACAAAGCGAGACCCTGTCTCAAAAAAAAAAAAAAAAAAAAAAAAGAGGTTTCCATTTCCTCCCACTTCCTGCTTCCTCCTCTAATTCCCCAGTCCCAGTTTTCATTCATGGTGATAACATTTATCTCAGCTCATGCCACAGTAGGTGGTGTTTATATTAACTGAGGCCGTCAGGTTCCTGCACATGGCAGGTCTCTGGTCCACTGACTTCCCTTTCCCATCCCCCTCCCCCCTCCTGCTTTGTCCTTTGAATCTCTTCTTTATTGCAAGAGGTCCATTTCCTTGTATCCTTCTATCCATCTTTTATTATCCTCTTTGTGCTTTGTCTCACTCAAATGAGAGATATCATGTGATATCATATGTGCGTCTGGTTTATTTCATTCAACATTATATTCTCCAGGTGCATTCATTCTCCCACAAATGTCTCAAATTTGTCATTCTTTATAGCAGAGGAGTATTTCCATTATATATAGATACCACGTTTTCTTTATCCAGTCGTCTGCTGATGGGTATGCACGCTGTTTCCAGGATTGAACTAGTTCAGAGTTATACTGCTGTTAACATCGGTACGAATGTGTCATTGTAGGGTGCTGTCCTAAGCTCTTTAGGGAAGATACCTCACAGGGAATAGGTGTGCCATGTAAAATTTCTGACCATAGTTCTTTGAGAAGTTTTTGTATTGATTTCCATAACGCTTGTGGCAGCTTATATTCCCACCAACAGTGTAGGAGGGTTTCCTTTCCACCACGGACTCACTAGCACTTGCTCTTGTTTCATTTCTTAATAACTCATTCTTTCTGGAATAATACAGAATATTAGTACTGTTTTGGTTTACATTTCTGTAATGATCAGAGATGTCGAGCACTTTCTCACATGTGGGTTGACCATTCGTGTTTCTTCCGCTGTGAAGTGTCTGTTCACTTCTTTTGCCTATTTCTTGACTGAATCTTTAATTTTAAGCAGTTTAACATTTTCTAAGTTCTTTGTATGTTTCAGGTATTAGGTATTTGTCTGAGGAGTATCTGGAAAACTTATTTCCAATTCTGTAGCTTGTCCTTTTACTGAGTGATTGTTTTGCTGTATGGAAGTTTTTAGTCTGATATATTACCATTTATTGATTCTTGCTGTTGTGTGTGTGTGTGTGTGTGTGTGTGTGTGTGATTCAGGTTCTTTTTAGAAAATCTTCCCCTACATCTATGTCTTAGAGTGTTTTATCGATTTTATCTTCCAGTAGGTTTAATGCTCCTGTTTTTAGATCTTTGATCATTTTGATTTTAATTTAGTACATGGTGAGATATAAAGGTGCAGGTTCAATCTTCTGCACAGAGATAACCAGTTTTCCCAGCACCACATGGTGAACAGGCTCTTTCCCGCAGTGTATGCTTCTGGCCTTTGTTGAAGACCAAATAGGTCACTGTGTCTGGAGAAATTTTTTACCCTAACTCTGCCTCACTGATCCAGGTATCTGTTTCTGTTTGAGAACTGCACTGAGTTTTTAGAAAAATTTTTACTGCTTTGTCGTATAGCTTGAAGTCAGGTACTACTGTGCCACCTGCTTTGCTCTTGTTGCCCCAGATTGTTTTGCTATTCTAGGTCCCTTCTGGTTCCCTATGACTTTTAGGGTTGTTTTTCTAGATTGATGAGATATGCTGTTGGTGTTTCGATTGTAACTGCACTGAATCTGTAGAACGGTTTGGGGAGGATGTCTATTTCGACGATATTGAATCTGGTTATCCAGAAGCAGGGGACATCTTTCCATCTTCTGATGTTTTCTTTGCTCTCTTTTTTTCAGAGTACTATAATTTTCTTTGTTAGAGGTTTTTCACTTCTTTGATTAGGATAATTCCTAGGTTTTCTATTTCTTTTGAAGCTACTGTGAATCGTATTATTTCCAGAATGTCCTTTTCACCCTGTACATTGATATACAGAAAGGCTAGTGATTTTTCATGTTGACCTTGTGTCCTGCTATATTGGTGAAGTTGCTTGTTGACCCCAAGAGTTTGTTGTTGGGTTCTTTGGGTTATCTACAGAGTGTATCATGTCATGTGCAAACAATGATAATTTGACTTTGTCTTATCTTATATGTATCCTTCTTAATTCTTTCTCTTGCTTAATTGCTCTGGCTAATGTTTCAAGTACTTTGTTGAATATAAGAGGTGATAGTGGACAGTCTTGCCTAAGTCCTGATTGTATGAAGGGGAATGCTTTTTGTTTTCCCCATTAGTATGAGGCTGGCTATTGGTTTGTCATATATAGGTTTTAGCATATTCAGGTATGGCCCCTGTATACCTGTTTTCTTTAGTTTTTTTTTTTTTTTGTCATGAAAGACATTAGATTTTGTCAAAAGCCTCTTTTGCATCTATCCATGTAGTCATATATATATATATATATAATATATATATATTTTTTAAACCTTATTATACTTATTTATGTTGAACCATCCTTGGATCTCTGGGATGGAGCCTACTTGACCAAGAGGCATGAACTTTTTGATAATGTGCTGTATTCTACTTGCTAATACCATGGTATACATTTTTGCATCTGTATTTATTAGGAAGACTAGACTATATTTTTATTTTTTCATTGGGTGTTTATCTAGTTTTTGGGATTGGGATGATCCTGGCTTCCATGAATGATCTGGGAGCACTCCATCCCTTTCAGTTTTTCTGAAGAGCTTGAGAAATATTGGTAATATGACATCCTTAAAGATTTGCAGAATTCAGCAATAAATCTCTCAGGTCCTGTAGAGGGGTAGAATACACTGTACATTTCCATTAAATCCATATGTTCAAAGGTGTGGTTTAGCTCTGAAATTTATTTATTTGCTTTTTGTTTACCTGATCTATCTCATTATAAAGTGTCCAATCTTTAAATTTTAGCAGCTTTTGTTTTATAAAGGTAGATGCTCCAGTATTTGGTGCATTTATGTTTATCAATGTTATATCTTCTTGTTGGATTGTCCCCTTACCTAGTATGTAGTGACCTTCTTTGCCTCTTTTAATCAGTTTTAGCTTGAAGTTTATTATATGTGATATTAGAATTGCTATTCCTGCTTCTTTTTGGTATCCTTGTGCATAAAATGCTGTTTTCCATCCTTTAATTTTTAGTCTATGGATTTTGGATGAGTTTCTTGACTGCAACAGATAGCTGGAGTCGGTTTTCAATCCAGTCTGCCCATCTGTGTCCTTTAATTGGAGAACTGAGGCCTTTAACATGAAGAGATATTACTGAGATGTATTGTTCATTTACTTTCATTGCCTTATATGTTGGTGTATCTTTGTTTTTATTTTCCTGTTGTTTTTTGGTGCCACTTACCTATCGAATTCATTAGTCTCCTCTGTGTTTTTAACTGTGCCCGATTTGTTGCTTCTGTTAAGAACAGTTTGAAGTTCTGCTTTTCTCTAGAGCTGGGTTAGCACTCATGTATCTTCTGACCTGGTCTTTTTCATGAAATTATCTTTTCTCCATCTATTTTGAAGAATATATTTGCTGGGTAAATTAATCTTGGTTGGAAGTTAGTACTCTTAGGAATGGAAATACTTCACTCCAAGATCTTTTGGCCTTTAGGATTTGTATTACGTCTGCTGTGATTTGAATTAGTTTAACATTATTTGTAATGTTTTTAATTTGTTTTTCTCTGGTTTTAAAATTCTGGCTTTTTGTTGGATATCTGGTAATTTCATAAGGATATGCCTTGGCCAGCTTCTTTTTTCATCATAGTTGTTTGGAGTTCTATAATGATGATTTACATACATACATACATATATATATATATATATATATAATTTTTTTTTTTTTAGACAGGGTCTTGCTTTGTAGTTCAGGCTGGCCCTGAGCTCACTATGTAGCCCAGGCAAACCTCCAACTCAGAAATCCTCCTGTCTCTGCCTCCCGAGTGCTGGGATGACAGGTGTGAGCCACCACGCCTGGCACTGTGGTATGTGGTATTGATGGCTGGTGGGTGTGAGTCTCCATGCCCAGCATGGTATGTGGTTACTGGGGATCGAACTCAGGACCTTGTGCTTGCCAGGCAGGCACTGGAACCACTGAGCTAAATCTCTGGCCAATTTACTTATATTTTAAACTTAAGAAATTTTCTTCTATGGCTTTCTTCAGCATGTTACTGAATTCATCTGCGTTGTCTTCTGGTGTTTTTCTCTAACTGCCTGGCCTTAGATCGGTCTTCTTGTCATCTGGGAGCTGCTGGATGGTCTTCTCTTATTTCTCTATAAACCATAGTGGAGGAAAAAAGGGAGAGGAAGAGAAGCACAAACCCAGACAGGCTCATAAAAGGAAAAAGGTAGAATAGTGAAATAAAATCAGGGGTGAAAAGTACAGAGGAGGAAAACAGCAAAAACTTTAAAAATAAAATACAATCAGATAAAGAACACTAAAAGAAAATTTCCTGCGTTTTAGATGCATGGATCTTTTCCTCAACCTAGTATTAAGGAGCAGAGCTCAAGCCGGCCATCTCTGGTCACTCCGGGGCGGGGGCCGGAGCCTGGCCTACGGTGAGGACCAGGCACCAGGGTGGGCCTCGGTCCAGGGGCCCGGGACGCGCTCAGCGGCCCCGCCTCGCGCCGGGACTCTCCCCAGAGCCCTCCCGCTGCCGGTCTTCCCTGCCTGGCCTCCCTCTGGGAACCTGGTGGTCAACAGCCCAGGGCCACTGCAGGACCCAGCCCCTCTCTACCGCGGCGACCCCGCCAGCACTTGTCCTGCCCGCTAGACTGTGAGCGTGCACGGAGGTTTCTCACTAACTGCTGACCGGGGAAGGTGCTCTGTAAGCAGCGTCCGTGTTTTCCTTCCTGATTCCAGGCAACGCTGGCTCCTCCCTCGCAGGGTTTACAGTCGGGCGTATTGGGTCACTGCAGGTGAGTCTTTTATCCTAGTGTGGGTCTCCGGTTCCCCGCGGACAGCAGCAGCTGGTGGTGGGCCTGTTGCTGCTCGTGGGTCTTACGCAGTCTCTCCACACCGTGCTCTGCTTCCTCTGTCCACTTGATTCTATTGCACTCGCCTCTCTCAGCTCCCTCATGGCTCTGGCAACTTCCGGTCACTTCGGTTCACCTGCAGACTTGTTTTCCGGACACAGACACGCTGGCCTTGCTCCGCCACTTTGGGGCCGATCTCCCCAAGTCACGTTCTGACAGTGCTGGGATCCCCACTGCGCCCCCCACACCAAGGGTCCCTCTTTGACCGGTTGTGGACTTGTTAGGGAGCCGGGCTCGGTGGCCCAATACGCCCGACTGTAAACCCTGCAAGGGAGGAGCCAGCGCTGCCTGTTTGTCTTTGGATGCTCAACATGCCTACATTTCCTTGTAAAATTTGAATAATAACAACAATAATAATACCCTTAGGCCTCCAAGCAGTAAGTAGAATGAACTCTACAAGGCCTTAAACAGTTACGTGGTAATGAATGCATTTCTTAGAACTACTAGCGCTTGCACATGTAGGCATCACCATCTATATACAAACAAATCTCTGCTCAAAGTAGCTGTTCAGCTGAACTGTGCACGCCAGTGTTTCTGATTGGACACGATCATGTCCTCTTTATGTGGCCAGTGTTTCAGAAGGGATGCGTGTGATACGTGTCGGGAAAATAACTCGGACAGTGGGGTAGGAGGTGGTTTGCCATCCTGTATTTAATTACTTAAAGTGTTTACCTGATCGCCAGGTGAGGACTTGCATTCACTCATGATTCTGACATGTACTTGATACCTGCCTTGAAGAAAAATAATATAGTTCAAATTTAATTTCCCACTCTGTTGCCCCAACCGCGATTGTGATGGGAGCTTCCCGGTGCGGGAGGCTGCCCGTTCTCGGGGGCGACGACAAGGCAGAGAGCGGCAGCCTCTGCGGTCAGCACCCTGTTCTGCTGCTAATCGCGAACACGCGGCGCTCAAAGAGCTTCAGTGCTACAGAAATGCCATGACAGAATTTCTCGATGTTCACACGTATCATCTGTGACACCAGCACTTGTTTTACAGTCAGTACCTATAACCAGCTACGTGGGAACCATTTATATCGGTCAACAGTGAGTGCTTTTAAATAGTACTTCAGGCATCGGAGCGTGTTCAGGAAGTGGACACGCATCTGGCTGCGTCGGGAGGTTCCTTGGGAGTCTCCTCACGGAGCCCCTAGGAAATGGCACTTGCACGGGTACCGGATCTCAGCGTGGACCCAGCTGCTCTAAGTGCTGCGGGCGGCCGGCGCGCACGAAAGCCACGAACCGTCGCGCTGCGTCTTGCTCCCCTGGCGATCGTCTGGCTGGTCCTCGTGGTGCCCAAGCCCCAAATGCCCTGGGATAGCCCCCGTGGCGCCGTGTGCCTGCAGCCTGGTGCGCCAGGGGGAGGACGCTGAGACAGAAATAAGCCCGCCCTGAGGCCCAGTGATAATGCTCACCGAGGCGTGGTGGCCGCTGGAGTACTCACCGTCTGGGGGCTGGTGCCACGCCACGTCTCCCTTTCAGCTCTGGACACCTTCCATGACGTGAGGGCGTGTCGGCCTCCAGGGGCTGTGCCAGCTGGCCTTAGGAGACAGTAGAGATGTGGCTGGATCTCCAGCCTGTGAGGAAGCGTCTCCAGCAGATGATGAAGAAGGTAGCTCTGCTGGCAGAGACCCTGGCACGCCTGGCGAGGCCTGCCCCTGAGGCCTGGGCCCCAGCTCCGTGCTGGGCTCTCTTCCTGTTTAACTGGATCGGCTCTGCCCGCGGGACGCAGCCGCCAGCCTGGCTTACATATCAGACATTTTCACATGCTGGCTTCACTTCACAAAGAATGCTAATTATTTGTCAAACTAAAAGGAATTTTTAAACAGTGCAATTTTATAATTTATTTGATTTATGACTTGGTAAAGATTTTCATTTTTTGACAGTGTATACTTTTTGTTTCTATTTTTATATTTTTTACAGTGACAGTCATAGAAGTTAGGAATAGGCTTTACGAGATTCTCTGCGAAGTCCTTAGAGCACGGTTTTGACGACAGTTTGTGTACATCTTCCGGGCAGTGGGCTTGCAGCCAGAAGCTGCGGATGCCGACAGGCGCTTTGGCTGGCTAAATACACCCAGACCTTCAGCTCTCTCCAGGCCTTACAGAAAGCCCTGAAGGCGAACCGCTGGGAGGTTACCAGCAGCGCCCCGCCGCTCGCCGCCTTAGCAGCCCGAGTGTGTGGCGCGGCCACGGTGCGCCGCCCGTCCGACGCCGTCCCCCAGAGCGGCCCCTTCCCGGCCCGCACACTCGCGTGCACCTCTGCGTCTCAGGACTCACGGTACAGCGGCCGATTGTGAGCTCTTACACTCAGCCACTTCCGTTCCCTTTCGGGAGCCTCGCCGAGCCGTGGTGCCGGATCCGGTGACGGTGGTCATCCTTTAGGGCTCTGCGTTTGTATATAAGGTGCTTGTGACAGTTTTCTTTTTACATTTATGTCCAGTGGGTTTCACACTTTTGGTTTTATTCAGAGTCAGATATAAATAATGGCTTTTATTTATTGTTGAGTTTTATAATATTTGTAGCACTAACACTTTTTTTTCATAATTCAGTAAACTTTATTGGTACAGTGTATACACAGCTCACAATCACACACAACATCGGTACCAATATGTGACACAGGTCAAATCTCATTTTTACCCACATCCCTGCCTGCCCACCCCCTCACCACCCCCTATATGCATACTGTTTTATTTTTTCCCGAATCATATTTATTCCTTCCCCTCATTACGTTCTCACACCAAATTCCTTTTGGATATTTCCTATTCTATAAAAAACTATCATACATTCTAGAGCTCCTTTACCTCTACAGGTGCTTATATCAAAGAAAAGACCTGGTATTCGCATATCTGTGATTTATTTATTTCACTTATTAGTGTGTCCTCCAGGTGTCTCCACTTGCACGTAAATGAATGAATTTTGTCATTCTTTATGGCAGAGTAATACTCCATATAAAAAACACATCTTCCTTATCCAGTCTCCATTTGATGGGCATTTGGGCTGTTTCCAAGATTGGGCTATCACAAACTGAGCTGCTATGAACAAGGGTGTACATCTATCTTTCCAATGTGATTTTTAAAATTCCTTTGGGTATATTCCTAGCAGGGGGATAGCAGGGTCAAATGGGACCCCTAGTCCTAGTTTTCTTAGGCATCTCCACACAGATCTCCACAATGGTTGCACGAGTCTACAATCCCACCAGCAGTGGAGAAGGGTTCCTATCTCTCCACAGCCTCGCCAGCACTTATCGTTGGTTGATTTTGTAATAGCGGCCATTCTTTGTGGAGTGAGATGGGATCTCAGTGTTGTTTTCATTTGCATCTCTCAAATGACCAGTGATGTTGAACATTTCTTCATATGCTTCTTGGCTACTTTGACTTCTGCCTCTGAGAAGTGTCTGTTAATTTCAGATGCCCATTTTTGAATTGGGTCTTTAAACTTGGGGAAACTGATTTAAGTTCCTTGTATATTGTAGATAATAGCCCTTTGTCTGACAAACAGCTAGTAAAGACTTTTTCCCATGTTGTTGGTTGTCTTTTAGCGGTGCCAGCGATTTCTTTTGTTGTGCAGAAGGTTTTTAGTAGGGTGAGATCCCATTTGTTGATTCTTTTTGCTAGTTCTTGTAGCACTAACACTTTTAATAAAAGTCCTTAAATCTTCTATTGGGTCACATTGAAAGGTGAATCCTAGTTTGAAGTTTCCTTACTGGGATGCCTGGTACCTTCTGCTTCCAAGTCAAGATAGGGAGTGTAACCCGAGACAAAAGAAAAAGAAAATACTCCATGCAGAATACACCCAAGTGCTGTACTGAAATCTGAGGGGTTCTGAAATTACTATCAGCCTTTTTTCTCCCAAAGGCCCCCTGGATTCTGTATATCCTCAGTGAAGACACAGCCTGGAGCTGGGGTCTGCACAGATTGCTATTTTTGTCTTTATTTGGTTTCTGAGACATTAAAGTAAATGCCCCTGTCAAACTTGCCGTTGGATTCAGGCAAAGCGCCCAGAGAAGGGGCAGGAGCAGTGGGTACAGCTCTGAGCTGGGCCTGGGGGCAGAAGAAGCTTCCCTGGGCAAGGGAAGGGGCTGCGGAAGTAACGGACCCCCACGCCACCCCACGCTCCGGCACAGGGAAGGCGGGCGGGAGGTGAGGTATGCAGAGGAGGGGGAGGCTGGTGCTCGAAATGCTGGACGAGACAGGGTCGAAGTATCCCAGCCGCTGTCCAGGAGCAGTCTGCGCCCAACACGTCCGTCTGGACCAAGCCAGTCTTCGGCAGACGCCAACACAGCCATACGAGAAAACTTGTCAGGATGTTTCGTTAGAGAGCCTGAGGCAAACGAAGAGGATCACAGTACTAGGACAAGACGCCTCTTTCCCAGTGCCTAATTGTTTAATTGACTTGTTCTCCATTACAAAGTTCTAACTTTCTAAAATATCACAGGTAAATTCTGTTGAAGACAGAAATATTTGTCTGAGAAGAATTTAAAATAACTTCGATGACAGAATAACAAAGCATCTTCTATCTAAAGATATGTCAGTAATATTAATGGGCTTCCAAGACTTTGCTTCTGAAACCACTAAGTACATAACGGGCAAATTTGCTTTATGTGTGAGTCAAGATGAGATTAGGCTCTAGCTGGTCCCTTCAGAGTTTCTTACTGGATTAAAACGTAGTGAGCCAAAAAAGAGTTGGAGCACTATGAAGACAAAACCATACTGACTTATTATTTTGGTTGTGTTTATAAATGTACATGCATAGTAACTAGACCGAATGCAAAAGAGACAATGTAGTAGATACTAGTAAAATTATTTGCCAAAAATGGTCACTAGAAATACAGCACATAAGCTACTTATGCTCAAAGTAGAGGCGCAGCACGACCGCCGATGCACGATAGGAGACTGCACGAGCAGAGTCTAGTGCGGGTTCAGTTCTAACCGCAGAGGTGAGGAAGGGCGTGTCCCCGGCCCGCAAGCCAGACACGCAAAACAGCGCCAAAGGCTGGCACGGTGGCACGGGGAGTCTCCGTGGCGACACGCCACCCCAGGAGCGTGGTTCCTGGGAGAGCGGGGACGAAGCGGCAGGCGTACCACGGGCGCCCGAAAGGCTGGGTGACCCCTTGGGCCTAATTAAAAGCAAACGCGAGTAGGGTCTTGAGTGTGAGGAGGCGCATGTTAGCGAGCCGCGCCCCGTAGCTCAGCTTTGCGGGGAATGGCTTCCTAGGGAGCCGGCCGTGGGGTCCCCCACTCCGCTGGAAGAATGCGTGAGCGTCCACGCAATTACAAGCTACAATTTACAAACCAAAAATTTGTGTACTCAGAACGCCAAACGTGTTTGCTGAGCAGTGATGAAATATTAGTTCAGGACATTTGCAACTAGCCATGAAATACAGTTCTGGAAAAGGAACAAGCTGCGCAGCGAGCCCTGGAAGCAAAGGCGGGGCCGCGCGGCGGCAGAGGCGGGACGCCGAGAGCCGAGGGCGGCTGGGCACAGGCGCCGCCCGCGCGGGGACCTTCCCGGCTGCGCAGCCGGGGCCTGTCCACGGGCCTGAAGTCGGAGGGCGCCCGCGGCAGGAGACGTCCGCGCAGCCCCCTCCCGCGAACTCTGCAGGCTGGAATCGCCAGCGGACCGTGCCGAGGACGCACGGGGTCCGGACCGCGCCGGGCCCGGAGCGCGCGACAGCGCCTTCCATTCCTCGGCGACCTTGGGAATCGGGCATTATCATTACCCGCCGCGCGGGAGCCGGGTGGTCGCTCGGAGCCGGCCCAGGCCCCGCGGCGCGGCTTCTGTCCGGCCCTCTGGCCCGCTGCTGGTGGGCCGGCGTCCGGCCTGCTCCCCGGTCTCCGGCCTCGGCGCCCTGCGGGAGAGAGGAAAGCGAGGGACACGCGCCCTGACTCGCACCCGGGACTCTGCGGAGCCGCGAGCTGCGCCCAGAGACTCGGGTGTCGCGCTGGGTCGTCTGGGTGTCGCCGGCGTCCGCACAAGTCTTGACACCGCAGGCGGAGCGGAGACGGAGGGCGGCCGGGCCCATCTCTCCGGAGCCGGAGCAGGCGGGGCCCCGGGCCTGGCCCTCGCAAAGCAGGGGCCGTGTGGCTTCCTCCCCCGGATTCTGCGGCTCGGAACCGGGACACGAAATTAGCTCAGAAAACTTCTCTCTCCTTACACGCTCCTGGGAAGAAAGTCTAGGCCCAAGTGCCCGCTGGCATTTCGGCGGGACGCAGTGAGAGCCACGCTCTGGGCTGGCCGTCTGCAAGGCGGGTCACACGGCGCTCAGCCTGACCCCCGACCCGCGGGTGAGGTGACGGGGCGCCCCTCCCCGAACAGGTCCGAGCACGAACAACCCGGTTATTCTGTCGCCTCTCCCCGTGCGGATTCGGTGAGGAGATCGCGGCCCACAGTGGGTCAGAAACGGCCGGGCAGGAGTCAGCCCCCGGGTGCCAGGACGCCAGCCACGGGGAGTGAGCCAGAACCAGCTGCAAGACACAGGACAAGAGAAACCCGCTCCCGGGGAAAGAAGGACGAGGCCTGAGGGGTAAGATGAGGACAGACCCCGTCAAATCTAGCGAAGAAAACTGTAGGCGTTAGTTACAGACACACAAAGGCGGGCGCAGACGATGGAATGGGGCTGCTTGTTTTTGCTTAGGATGCCTAATCTTCGTCAAGATGCCAGTTCTGCCTAAACTAGTTTATAAAATTGTTATGAACCCAACTAAAAATATCATGTAGCTTTTTCTAAAATCAGACAAGTCAGTGCTAAAACATTTATGGAGAGACAAACATACAAGAGGAAACACTGAGAGTAAGGCCTAGCAGGGCAGGGTGAGACGCTTCCTCATGTATAAACGTGCACAGGCTTTGCAAATTAAAAAGCATAAAAATGTTGTATGAATTCACAGAAAAATCAGTGATAAGAACCGGAAGTCCAAGAAAAGGTAAAAATATCTGAGGTGATGGAGAAGAGGCTGGCGGAGGGCGGAGCTGCGGGCTGCAGCCAGGGACAGCGGTGGAGTCTGCGCGGTTCCCGCTACGGGGCTGAAACCCCTTCGCTGTGGTGCTGGGAAAGCTGGAGGGGCGTCTGGGAAAAATACAGTTAGACCCATTTTACACAGTATCCGCAGGGGTGGATTCTAGAGATGTGCGTTTAAGAAAACTAACACAGGATGCCAAATCAGGTGAGGCACAGGTGAACTCCTCTGCGGCGTGGGCGTGGGATTTGTAGAACGTTGTGGGGCCTTTGTCTGTCCTTACACTGTCGGTGTTTCTGTTTCTCGCTTTCCACACTTCCGTGATGCGCTGAGTCCGCAGCTTGCTAATGAGCCCCTTCCCGGAGGACGTTCCTGAGTCAGATTTGTTCGTAAATCTGACAAAGTGAGTCTTGTCACCCTTGACGCTAGTGTACAGTGTACAGCGTAAAAAACAAACGCACACGCACAAAAATACTGGAAGTAAATAATTCTACTTTTACAGTCACCTTGAAATGCGGAGGCAGACGCGTGAGCTACTTCCTAATTTGCTTACATTATCTACATGGGAATGTTCCTATTGGGAGGGCCCTCATGTCAGTGACAGTTCACAACTCAGAGTTTCGTTTGTTGGGGACTTACTGTACTTGAGTTTAGCTTTGTAATGTAATCCATTAAAATATTTAAAGATTAATTTATTCCATTTACATGTACTAGTGTAGTGCACATTAATATACAAGAATGAATGGTATGCTAGTATCACATGAATACATATTTATATCTTAGTTTTTCATGTTGTACTCTAGTTTTCATGCTTCTTTTGAATCTAGGACCTTGAATGGCTCCAGAATAGTGTTAATTACTCTGTCTTTTCATCTTTTATTCTCTAACTGTATCTTGTATCTTGCACATGCTGTGACATGTGACTAGCGATCCCAGAATTAAACACTTCACGCTTTAGAAGTTGTCTTCTAGTAGGATTTTCGATGCCTTTTATGCTCCATGTACTGAATCTTTTCTTTTGAGACTTAGGTTAGAATGCGTCACCCTTCTCTAATTGCCTTACTATCTGAACCATCTTGCCTGCCCGTCCCCTGAGATCTTCCGGCCTTTCCTGCGAATCTGCGATCCAGCTAGAGGCTGCGCCAGCGCTGCTACATTCCGGTTCTAATTCACTGTGCTTCCATGATGTGTCATTTTGGCCCTTAATTTGTTTTCTTACCTCTAAAAGCTTTGAAACTTTGTCAATTGGACTTGTATGAGGCCTTGTATTAGCGTAGCTTCTTTTTAAACTTTTTTTAACAGGTGCATATGAGTTGTGATGGTGGCTTTTGTTGTGACATCCTGGTACGTGCAGACAACATACTGTGATCATTTTACACTGATCACGCTTCTTCCATGTCCTCTCTCCTTGTCCCCGACTCCTCTTCTTACTTCTAAAAGTCTTCCTTCGGCATTCCTGTCATCTTGCCTTTTAAAAATTTTTTGCTAATTGCTTTTTAGATTTCACAGAGAGAAAATACATGGTCTTTGACTTTCTGAGTCTGGCATATTTCCCTTAATGTGAAGATCTCCAGGCCCATGTATTTTCCTACAAATGACATAATTGTGTTTTCCATGTGGTTAGCACCTCACCATGTATACATGCTACATGTTTCCTATCCATTCATCGGTTGCTGGGCACTTGGGCCATTTCCTCAATTTGGCTGTTGTGTGACAATAAACATGGGCAGGTATCACTCTGCAGGCATGCTTCTTTAATTCTTTCAGAGAAAGAATTTTAGCTGAGTGATCTCTGCTTCTAGTGTTCTGAGCAACTGAATGCTGATTTCCGTAAGAGCTGTCCTAGTCAATCTCACCAGTTTTACCCAAGGATTCCTTTCCTTTCTGTGCTCATCAGCATTCTTGGCCCTTTGACTGACCGTTATTCCTGATGACAGCTGTTCTGATGGGTGCGGTGGAATCTCAAAGTCGTTTTAGTTTGCATTTCCCTAAAATACCTGAACATTGAACATTTTTCATATACTTACAGACCATTTATACTTCTGAGAAGTGCTTTTTCAGTTCATTTGTCCATCTATCGATGGGTTAGTTAGTTCATGTTTTTCTGAGTTCTTTATATGGTCAAGATTTTTGTCTTCTGTTAAAGAGATCTGGAAAAGACTTCATCCTTTTCTGCAGGCTTTTTACTCTCTTTCTAGTGCAGATGCCTCTTAATTTTATGTAACCCCATTTGCTCATTCTTGCTCTTATATCCTGCGCTATTTACTGGGAAGATTTTACATCTTGATGAAGTTCTTCCCTGTTATGAAAAAATAACAAGTAGAATGGGAAATACTGTTAAGGTTATCTTTGGAAAACACACTCTATACGGTATATTCAGTCATCAGCCTTTTCATACTATAATACAATGTCTTTTTTTAGTTGAATATGCATTCATTATTTGGAATTCTCTGTTGTTTCTTTACCTGAATTATCCATGACCTCATGTTTCAACTCTCCTTAAAGTAAGATGAGAATTTAAAGGTACTTTGGAGTAATTTGAACTCAAAACCCATTTAAATTTTTACAATTGTTCCTGATCTTTTAAAACTGTCTTACACCAAAACTGGCAGCAATTTTGTCAGCAGCTCGACTTGACTAAGTCATTTATCATAGGAACAATCACTGTCTGAACGGCTCTGCCACTAATTTGTGTTGTAATTAAATAACAGACTGGCAATAGCAAGTGCAAATTACATACCATGAACAAATATAATCCAACTTTGGTGAAATTACGGGCTGCCTAGTAGCAATAAAAATGCAGAGGGCGGGGAGATCTGGGACCACGAAGGTGCGCAGAGGGGTGCTTCTTCCTGTCTCTCCGTGGAAAGCCCTGAGATGATGTGGCCCTGCCGAACTGTGTGCTGGCGGAGAGACCCCTCGGCTGGGCCTGGGCGGCGGCCTAGCGTCCAGGGCAGGCCGGAGAGAGGCAGCTGCAGGCAGAAAGGTGTGGAGCAGTGTGTCCCTGGGAGGTCTTCTGGCCTGCATACAGTAGGAGACGGCCCCACGGAAGGAAGACGCAGAGGCGCCCGAGGCGTTGGCCAGGCAGGGAAGGAAGCAAGGGTCTGAGGTCCCTGGCGGAAGCTGATGGGGAGCTGGAGAGTGGGGAGGCAGGCGCCCTGCCCCACGCTTGCTTTCCTCGGAAGATCCACGTGAACCTCACTACAGAGGTATGAACAGGTTCCAACAGCTGACACCCTCTCGTCTCTAGGACATTCTACCCGTCTGCCCACGGCCTCCCAGGCACACGGTCTCTCAGACCACTCAACAACTGTCCTTCACCTCCAGAAAAAATAAGCATGGAAGTCTGACTTCCTGTTATCACCTATCAATATTTCTCGTCTCCCTCTCTTCCCACGGAAGTAAACCTTCCTTTTCCTCTTCCTCTTTGCTTCCTTCTCCCTACGCTCCACGTAGCACATAAATTGCAAATAGCAGTAGAATGTAGTAAGAGATACTGGCAAAAGGATGAAGTTGTCAAAGCCAGTTTTCATATTCGTGGTGATGCACAGTAGGATATGCTGGCACTGTTGTAACTAGTCGAAAGTCTCTCCTCCCAAGAGTGTCAGGGTCCAACTCAAGTAAATTGAATAGATGGAAGTGGTAAGAGCACTTCTTGAAAATGAGTCTAAGAAACATCACTAGAAAATAGAATCTAACTAAAAAGATCTTTGTACCAAGAACAAATTATCTTTACTTTACTTGATCTTAAATCTCAGCATGGAAACAAAACAAAACAAAACAAAAATAAAGACAACAAAATGTCTCCCCAAATCCCCAAAAGTTCCAAAGCAGATCCACAGGGCACTGATAGGAATCAGACGCCAGACAGCTGAGCTGAGGGAAAAGATTAAAGAGGAAGCAAAGAAACTCAGGGAGTCGGAAAATGACAACTCAGATGATAATAGAAGTAACAAAAAACTGACCAGTGTGGTTATGGAAGAAACAAACGAAAGTTAGAAAAGCTAACCAACGTTATTCAAAATATGAATGACAAAGGTACCAAAATATGGACTCTGCCGAGCAGAAATCCCGGAAGTAAAGGGTTCCATTGAAAAGACAGCAGCAGAAGTGACCAGCGTGAGGAGTCTCGGAGCTCAAGGGCAGAGTGGCCTCGCAGGAAGAGGCACTTGGAGAAACCTTGGAAACAGCGAGACAGCAAGCAAAGCCCACCCTGCAGGTACTGGATGATCCTCAGTAGAATGACCAAAGGCTAGTCAGAGTCCGAGAGAAATTAAAGGAAAATATGAGTGGAATAAAGACCTTTTTACAGAAGTTGCAGCAGAAAACATTCCAAGTATTGGGGGAAAACTCACATACAGCTAAGCAGGCTGAGAGAAAAAACTACAGTGAAAAAAAAGAAGCTCCCCAGAGACACCAGAGTCAAAATCCTAGAAGTTCAACACCAGGATTGACTCTTAAAGGCTGTCACAGAAAAGAAAAAAGATTACTTATAAAGGGAAATCCATTAGGACCACAGCAGACTCTTAAACACAACATTAAAGGATGGGAGAATTTATAGTGAAGTGCTTCAAGCTCTAAAAGAAAGAAAACATTCCAACTTAGACTATTATATCCTGCAGAACTCCCTTTCAAAATTGATGGGGAAATAAGGACACACTATGATAAAAAATCTTAAGAGATCCATGGTCACTAAACCAGCACTAAAAATACATGAGAATGTCCTACACAGATAATTAAGTCAATAAAGCTGAAATACTAGATGGAATGAACATATCAAACAAGGTGGGTAGTTAAACCGAAAGGGAAAAGCACAGAATTCAGCCATAACAAAAGAATGCAATGACAGAAATAAAGTCAGTGCCTTTCGGAATAACTCTCAACATAAATGGCCACAATTCTCCAAATAACAGGCACAAGTTGACGGACCATGAAATATCAAACTCATGGGTCTGTTTCATTCAAGAGCCTGCTCTAATCCAAGAAGAAATTCATAGACTCAAAGTCAAGGGATGAAAAACAATATTCCATGCATCAAGACCCCAGAAGCAAGCAGAAGTAGCCATTTTGTTCTCAAAATAAACTTCAAGCTAAAACTGATCAGAAAAGGCCAAAAAGACAAGTATTTATGAGTTAAGGGAGCAATTCTACAGGAAGAGATTGTAAGTATGTATGAACCAAATACAGGTGAATCCAGCTTCATAAAACAAACACTACTGACGCAGGAGGAAGAGTTGCATGTACATGGCGTAACCAGCTTCCAGGGGTGCACGAAGACTCATTTCTGCAGAAAACTCCCGATTACATAATCACTCATCGTTGTTTGCTTCTGTGATGAAGCCCTGGCTGACTGGTAATTAGATCTTTCATCCCTGAAGACTACACATTTCCCAGGAGACCAAATGAGGGGAGGGAAGTGCTTAGGTCAGAGCAGAGACCCACGGAGAATCTTGCAAAGTTCTTGCTCTCTGATCGCCCGTGCAGGGCCATTTTCAGGAGGTGGTGCCCAACACTGCCTTTCTTGCCTGTCTTGCAGGGGTGGTCAGGAGTCAGGGTGAAATTCATCCTGGGTCCCCAGCAGCCCATCGTTCAGTGCTGGCCGAGGACAAGCGTTGTCCTGCTGTACAGGACAACGCTCCCCAGGCGGCTCTGGAGCTGTCAGATAAGCGGTGTTTTCTTTGGCGGTGGCTAAGACACTAAACCTTTCCATAAGTGTCCAATTTGCAGAGATCACCTCACCCCAGCCTGCGACAGACTCACACCGGGTGACCACATTCATGCCTTCATCCCGGAGCCACAGACACAGAGGGTTTCGAGGGGAAGCGTCTCCCGCCTCTGCGTGGGAGATGGACCGATCAGCCTCGCAAATCTTCTCTCCACAGTGGAAGGAACACGGCGTGACTTGATCTCACGATGGTGCTTCAAGGGGCAGACTTGCCAGGCAGACTGACCTGCGATGCCCACGACGTGTGAACCCGAGCTTCCCTTCCTGTGTGACGTACAGAGGCACTTCCTAACTCGGAGGCTTGCCCTCCACACTTGTTTTTGTTGTTGTTTTTTGAGACAGGGTCTTGCTTTGTAGTTCAGGCTGGCCCTGAGCTCACTGTGTACCCCAGGCAAGCCTGGAACTCAGCAATCCTCCTGCCTCTGCCTCCCGAGTGCTGGGACTACAGGTGTTAGCCACCACGCCCGGCACTGTGGTGTGTGGTATTGATTGCTGGTGGGCGTGAGTCTCCACGCCCAGCATTGTATGTGGTTACCGGGGATCGAACCCAGGACCTTGCGCTTGCGAGGCAGGCACTGGAACCACTGAGCTAACCCTCCGGCCCCACACTTGCTTTTTGAAAATATTTTTTTAACTCAAATTTACATTCAATTGGGAAAACAGCAGAGAGTTCACTAAACCAGGAGGCACATAAGACCAGAACCGCGTGCCTCACCACAGACACATTCCTCTGAGACTGTGAACAAACCCAGCTCCGGGTCTCTGTTTCCTTACCCATAAACCACAGGGTTTGCTTAGGATGGTGCCGAGACATTCTTCTGACGTAACACCCGCAGATTCCATGAAACTGAGAGTCTGGATGAGGCCTCAGGTGTAGTAGTTGCCAGGTGGACAAAAGAGGACTTAACCTCACCCACTGTGCCGTGCTGAGGGGCCGTGCTGTCTATACCTAGGCCTTAGGTACTACTCCAAAGAGCTCAAACAGACCGTCTGAACTTAGGAGTTGCTGGAGTCTTGAGCTATCCTCAGCTGAGAGAGAGAGAGAGAGAGAGAGAGAGAGAGAGAGAGAGTGTGTGTGTGTGTGTGTGTGTGTGTGTACCATCTGGATGTTTCTGTTACATATTCTGGTTGTCATGCAAACTTGGCTCACTTGGGCCTGAAACAAACCCCAAACACCTCCTTCCATACTTGCTGTATGACACTGTGTTGAATGCCAGCACAGCAAGTTTACAGTAAAGGGGAGGATATGGCAGGAGACTAAAATAACACCCTGGTCTTTGAACACTCTAATCTGAGTTTAATAATTTTAAGATTTTTGGACATTTGTAACTCAACCTATGGGCATAACCTAGTAGTAATGGTACTCGGGTAAAGATGTTATGCACGGAGTTCAACAAGATTGTACTGGATTGAATGACATAGTGGTTCCGAAGGAAACGAAATCTTTTTAAAACCCTCAAACATCAGTTTAAACTGTTAACTTTAATTTTATTTTAAATTCATGTTAAAGTCATTGCATCAAGCTGGGATTAGACACTGTCCCTAACTCTTTCTACAGAGTTAACCATTTCATGTATCAGAAAGAAACATAGATCACAGATATGTAAATATTGTATCTTTTCTCTGGTCTGAGAACCTGTAGATGTAAAGGAGCTATAGAATGTATGATAGATTTTATGAAATAGGAAATATTCAAAGGGAAAGTGGTAGGGGAAAGTAATGAGGGGAAAGAATAAATATGATTTAAAAAGAAAAAGAAAAAGAAAGCCCATGTATGTAGGGGGTAAGGGCTTGTAGGGTGGGTAGGGATATGGGTAAAAATGAGAATTAACTTCTGTCATAAACTGGTACAAATTCCCCAGTGCTATGGGCATAATCTAGTAGTGATGGTACTTGGGTAAAGATGTTATGCACGGAGTTCAACAAGATTTTACTGGATTGAGTGACACAGTGGTTCCGAAGGAAACTAAATCTTTTTAAAGCTGTATATGAAATGTACCAATAAAGAATTCAATTTTTTAAAAAAGACAAACAGAGTTATTTAAAAAGGCAAGAGGTTAAAACCAAGCCAGCAGTTTCTGTGCCCTGTGGCTCTCAGAAGCACCTAGAGGCCCCGCCCTGATGACCATCTCCACACCTGCGGGAAGGCAGCGTTCGCCTGAGCGAAAGGGCGGAGGAAAGACCCCCGAACGGCATCCGCGTCCTGGACGGAGCAGGGTTCGGGCCAGGACCTCGCTCCCCGCGGCCAGCGCGGCGCCTTGACGCTGCTCTTGAGCCTGGCGCTCCGTGGAGACGCAGCCTGTCGTCACCTGAGCTAGGGTTCCAGCACCTGCTCAGGCTCTTGCTCCCTAAACCTAGAAAGTTTGTCTCTTCTGGACTCAGTCCTTTAAACAATTCAATTGAGTCTTTTTTTTTAAAAATTAATTTATCGGTACATTATAGATACACATCACAATTCCACTCCACATTGAGAATTTGTACCAGTATATGACACGACTTAATTCTCATTTTCCCCCTCCCCTACCGACCCTACAACCCTATATACACAAGCCTTGCTTCCTCTTTTAACCATCAGTTTTTTCTTTCCCCTCATTATTTACCCCTAAACCCCATTTCCCTTTGAATATTTGCTATTTCACAATATCGATCACGCATTCTGGAACTCATTTAGAACTTTTTTGTCATACCAGAGAAAACATACGATATTTACAGATCTGCAGTCTGTTTATTTCATTTATGAGCATGTCCTGAAGGTACAGACATTTGAGTATAAATGACTCACCCTCATCATTCTTTACAGCAGAGTAATACTCTTTTTTATTAAAAACCACATCTTTTTTACCCAGTCCAGAGTTGATGGGCGTTTGGGTTGTTTCCAAGATTGAGCTATCGCAATCAGTTGCGTTTGATGACAACCGTGGGCCGCCAGCAGAGCCTGATCTGGGATTTTGCGTCACAAAGTCTTCTGGAGTGAGTGTGGGGAGCACGGAGTGGCTCCTGCCAGCCTCACTGTGGGCCTCCTGCGACCTGTGGCCGCAGACACAGGCCCTCAGAGGTGGCCACACACAGCCCGAGGGCGCGGTCGGCCGTCTCCAGCTGTGGAGGGGAATCCCCGCATCGATATGCGAGGAAGGTGAGAAATAAAGGAAACTCTATAATCCTACCTTTTCGACCCCCTGCGGATTCGCATCTGCGAAGGAGAAGGAGGCGCCGCCCGCGAGGCCGTGAGGACTTTCCTCGGAAGAGCTAGTGTAGGTCGGCTCCAGGACGCGCTGGCCAAGGTGAGGGGCTGGGAAGGGGGAGGGCAGGGCCAAGACGGCCAAGAGCCAGGAGGAACCCAGGGCTGAGTGGGCAAGGGATGGCCCGGGGGAGCGGAGGGCGGCTCGGGCCCTGGCCTGAACACGGAGCCGGGCCGGCGTCCCCACCAAGGATGAGGCCCGTTCCTCCCCATGAGTCTCGTTCTGCGGGCCCAGGTCAGACAGTGCAGACAGACGGGTTCCGTCCCGCAGCCGGTTCAGGCCTCCAGGGTCTACACCGTCGCTCAGGTGAGCAGCTTGAAGGCGCCTCCTCGGAAACCGAGTATCCATCGTTCTGCCCAGAAGAATTCTCACATAACTTCTCTCTGTGCCCTTAAAATTTAAGCACCCAAATGTCAGAGTTACTTACCCTCTCTGAGATTCATGCTTCATGAAGAATCCAAAACATTTGGATTTATTCTTTTCCCCACAAACAGAAGGATTTGAATTGGTAGTATTTTCAAGCTGTGATCTTCAACAATATTTTCCCAGATAACTTTTCCTGTGCTAACTATAAGAAAATCACCTCTTACACAGCTTCAATATTTATTTTTAAGAAGAGAAAATGAAATAAAAAATTTATCTCAAGGTCTTCAAATGAGTCTTATAAATGGAAATTTAAAAATACAGACATTGGGCCAGAGGGTTAGCTCAGTGGTTCCGGCGCCTGCCTTGCAAGCGCAAGGTCCTGAGTTCGATCCCCGGTAACCACATACAGTGCTGGGCATGGAGACTCACGCCCACCAGCCATCAATACCACATACTACAGTGCCGGGCGTGGTGGCTCACGCCTGTCATCCCAGCACTCGGGAGGCAGAGGCAGGAGGATTGCTGAGTTCGAGGCTTGCCTGGGCTCCATAGTGAGCTCAGAGCCAGCCTGAACTACAAAGTGAGACCCTGTCTCAAAAAAAAAAAAAAAAAAAAAAAAAACCCAGACATTATTCATTGTACCAAAAAAGATAAGAAAACACAGACATTAAAATGATACAGTTTTAAAGGATGGGTGGTTGTAAGAGTCTTTTTATTAGTATATGTTTTTAATATATAATAAATACATTCATCCTAGGGAATATATATACATACATATCCCATCTTGATCCTTTGTAGTCCCTCTTTCTCATCTCTCCCTCCTGTCTCTGTCTCCTCCAGCTCTATGGTCATGATATCTAAGAACTGATACATATTTAATTTATCTATGCAGTAGCTGGAATATTATTTGGGAATTGAAAAATAAAATTATTAAAATTGGGGCTTACTTAGATTTTTGTAGTGAAGTCTGGTGATTCATTTACTTGAAGTCTTCTTTCTTTGGTTAGAGTATTAGTACTTATTCCTCGTTATGCTGTGACTTTCTCGTGGGTGTATTTCTATCTGCTCCTGAGCAAAGCTCGGAGGTTAGAGGATGCTTCCCTGATGAATCCCTGTGAGGAAAACACCAGTGAGATATTGCTGACCCAGTGACGACTGTATGTGATAAATTCATGGCTTTATTTAATTTTATTCTTTATTTAGTAATTACAAGTCTTAAAGACTTGAAGCATTTTATATTCCTCCTGGAAGGTTCTAGAAAGTTATGATCCTTCCCTAAAAACCATGGTAAACGTTTCCGGCAACAAGCTTCCTGAAAGCCCAGCTTCTCCTGAAGGGTAGTAAGCAGTCAGGCTCAGCTCTGAGTAGTGGTGGGGTTAAGGGAAGGGGGATTTTCCACCCTAAAGGAACATTAAATCCAGTTGTGATATAAGAAGCTATTGAAAAAGAGTAAAACGTAAAAGAAGCACTTGTGTCTGGGGTGCAAACACCCTGGAAGAAAGCTGCACTTCTGCCCATGCTCCAGCGGGTCAGCTCTGACTTACATTCTGCTCAAGGGTGAGGGCAGACACCCTGTGTTTCCGGGTTCCTAAGGTCCCTCACTGTCTCTGCACTATCTGGGAAAGAAGGCGGAGGGCATGGGTTGTAAAGGCCCGTTTTCTGTGTGGCTTTCTGAGCCACCGGGTCTGGAGACACGGGCCTGTGTGGGATCTTCTGATGAGTCATCCCTGGGAGTCATGCCGAGGAAGCCGAGGTGAGTCCTGGCCTGGGCGTGGCTCACTCCACCCACTGAACAGAGTAGCGGGCTGCGCAGGAAAGAATTCCTCCTGCCCAGCTACCAGAGGTGGGGCATGGCTCTGCTCCTGGTTTTGAATTATAAAATTTCTTTTTAAATTTTTTTATTTTTAGTGCTATATTTTGCAGTGATTTATCAGTACATTCTCCATGGGGAGTCGGTACAGATATATAACATATTCATTCTTTTTATATTCCCTTTCCTCTATCTTTTAGCTCTTTTAAGTCCCCAGCTTCTTGGCTTCTAGGCATCATGATACCAGCAGACGCCTTGGTTTTCAGGTTTCTGTTCTCTAAATGGAGATGCCACTTCTGCTGTCCTGGCTCTCCCACTTGCTGGCATGAGCTTTGCGTTTGCTTTGCGGTCTATCAGCTTCCCTCACTGGGCGAACTAATTCTTTACTATGCGGGGACATTTTAGTTTCTCTAGAGAACCCAGACTAATCCAGGGGCCTTTGCCTTTACTTTATCAGCATCGAAAGTACATGGTAGATATCTGAGTAAAAAGAACAGGGAAGCGTGAGAGACACTAGTGTTCATCTTTGCAAAGATGCAGCCGATCTCGCTGTAGACTTAGCTGTCCCCAGTGGCTCTCCACCCTCAAGTGCTGTTGCTGTGCGTCTCCAGATGTGATGGTTCAGAGGATGTGATGACTTTCCCCCGTGGGTCCACAGATTGACGTCAGGGTGACTGCCAGCCCCAAGGGTGACACAAGTCCCTCTTCTCAGTTAGCGAGCTGCACTGGCCTGATTTTAACCCCACTCACTGGCCTTACTGATCCGGACCTTTTGGGTCACTCCCCCCACATTAGCTGATGCCTCTTTGTACATTCCCCAGCTCTCTCGAGACACTTTGCCTAAAACATCATGAAGGGCCAGGTGCCCTGGCACATGCCTGCAAGCCCAGCTCCTTGGGAGGCTGAAGGAAGAGGACTCCAAGTTCGAGGCCAGTGTGGGCAACTTAGCAAGATCCTGGCTCAAAACTAAAGTAAAAAGAGCAGCTTGGGATGGAGTTCAGAGGGTGAGTGCTTGCCTTGCACGCATAAGACCTTGGATTCACTTTTAGCAACATGCATGCACCTCACTTTTAGTATATGTGCTGCCAAAGTGAGCACAACACACACACACACACACACACCCCTTATGAAGGGTAATGCTATTATTTGATTGTACGGTGAATCTTCCTCAGTGCAATGGTCTTCAGAGGAGGGATCATTAGAAAGTGATTAGGCCTTGGGGTTGGAGATTTAGCTCAAGTGGTACCGCGCCAACCTTGGACACACAAGAAAGTGATTAGGCCTAGTGGGCTCCACTTAGAAGAGAGTAGAAAGAAAGTGGTGCCTTCTGTTTCTTCTATCTAATGAGAACATAGTGACCCACCAAAAGTTGCAGCAATATGACAGCATCTTGCAAGCCAAAAAAGCCCTTGGAGGGGCTGGTTTTCTCGGCATCTTCATAGCACATTTACTAGAACTATGAGGAATAAATTTCTGTTGTTTATAAATTGCCCAGCCGTGGCATCATGGGTAGACTAAAGCAGCAGCAGTGCAGAGGTGAAATCTCCCAGGTCTTTCATTGCACAAGCTGGCAGCCTACCAGGACTTTGGTATCTTCACCAACAAACTCCTACCCAACAGAAAAGATCTTTCCTGTGGAGGAACTAAAGCACTTCAACCCTCAAGTATCTGCTCCGGGATCATGTCCTAGGTGGAGGCTGGCACTGGCTCTGTCACTGCGGTACAACCTCTAGGCTCTGAGACACATCCTACAACTTCCGGGATGATCACTGAAAAGTACAGCCATTTGTGGAGAAATGATTAGCTGCAAGAGAGATGAGCACCAGCTGTCCAAATAATTCATTTGGTCAGCTAAAGTAAGTTTGGAAGATCCTAAAGCTTATATGATTTGGGAGGTTGTCTTCAAGAAAAAGAAATCAATCAAGTGTGATCATGATGTATACATACAATGTACTAATAAAGATAAAAAATTTAAAAGAAAAAGAACTCAAAGTTTTAAAAACAAAATTATGTATGAAAGCAAATCTAGCATAATTTTAAAATAATCACAAACACATTTTTAAAGGTTAAAACACTATATCATAGAATACTGAAAAATTGCAGTTTTTTTTTTTTTTCTTTTTGAGACAGGGTCTTGCTTTGTAGTTCAGGCTGGCCCTGAGTTCACTATGTAGCCCAGGCAAGCCTGGAACTCAGCAATCCTCCTGCCTCTGCCTCCCGAGTGCTGGGATTACAGATGTGAGCCACCATGCCTGGCACTATGGTATGTGGTATTGATTGCTGATGGGCGTGAGTCACCACACCCAGCATTCTATGTGGTTACCGGGATCGAACCCAGGACCTTGCGCTTCCAAGGCAGGCGCCGGAACCACTGAGCTAAATCTCCAGCCCAAAATTGCAGTATTTTTAATAATGAATTACTCGATACATTACTGTAGTGAATTTTCCTTATATTTTAAGTATAACTCTGACTACTTTTTGTACAAGAAAAAACAACTCTTAAAAATAGAAGGATAATTCAATTTTTCTTCTAAATTTTATTTTTGTTATTGATAATTTAAGAAATTTTCTTTTTCTTTTGTTTTTTTTTTTTTTGTTTTTTGTTTGTTTGTTTGTTTTTTGCAGTACTTGGGATTGAACTCGGGCCCTTATGCACCCAAGGTTGGTGCAGTACCACTTGAGCCAAATTCCCAGCCCTAAACATAGGAAGGGGAGATACCTTAATTTACTTTTATCAATACAAATTTGTTTGTCCATGATACCAGGTATCAAACTCAGGACCTTGTGCTTGCCAGGCAAGTGAGGTGCTTCTGAGCTATATCCCCAGACCACTTATTTCATTTTTATATCTGTTTTAAGTAGTATTTGTTGCAGTTTATGTCTGGATATCCTCCTAAAGCTACATGTGACCCTAGATGGGACCTTTGGAAGGTGATTGGATTATAGGGATTTATAGTTGTGGAGTTGTAAGAGGCAGGTCACTGGGAGCATGACCTGAAATAACTGATCTCCTTCCCTAGCTCCTCCCTTCCCTCTTTGCTTCCTGTCCGTTTATGGGGAGAGCTCTATTCTGCCATGCCCTCCGTCACACTGTCCCGACTTGGAGCCTGCCTACCCCAGAGTGAAATGTGAATCAAAACAAACCTTTCCTTCTTTAAGTTATAGGTGTTGGGCATTTCATCCCACTAAAGAAGAAAGCAACTAAGACAGAAATTGGTATTGAGAATAGGGTTGTTATGGTGACACTGCATGACCATGTGATAAGAGGAGTTTGGAAAAGTTTGGAAATGTCCTCAAAAGAAACACTGTAGAACACTATAAACTGAGCTTGATGAGAGATTATGATCAGAAATCAGAAAACTAGAATGTTGAGTTATGGAGTTATACAGACCAACCTCAAGACATTTCATTTAGGTAGATCATGTGTTTTACCTCTGATGGGGAATATGTCTACATTTTACTCATGTCCTGAGACTTTGCAGGGGACTGAGATCAAATTAATCTGGTGCAGGAAATTACAAAACAGTTCCATATTCAGGCTGTAGCATGGATACTCCCTACTATTTTTAGCTGGGTTTATAATAAAAGTCAAGAGCAATAGGAATAGCTTTAAAAAGTTTAGAGTTTGGGCAAAAAGGAAGCTCCAGTACAATTGGGACCTACAAATTTGAAATAAATGAGAACTTGGCTTGTGAAAAGATAAAAATGAAGCTGAATATTTTGGATCAGTGTAATAGGAAATAGCGCTTAAAGGCATCATAGGAACAAGGAACAATTTGTTTTTTTTGTGTGAGCTCTCCTTGAGCAACCAGCTGGGATAATGTGGCCAGTCATATTCTGCCAATACACACTCAGCAGGAGCTCATTGTCTGGCCAGCCAGACCCTCCTGCTACAACTACAAAGGAGGCAATCAGTCAGGAATGAATGTATTGGATCCCAGTGCCTCCTGGCTGGCTCGCCAAATGAAGGATGAAAATGCAGGATACCCAGACAGAACATATAGACATGGAGTAGAAGCAACAAGCACCTCTGAGTACTACTGGCTCAACAAAGAACTCCTGTCCCCTGGAGAGCCCTGAACAGGACTTTGCTTTCACTTCTATTCTCCTATGTATCTATGTGGCTTTTTCTCATTGGAGGAGAAATAGCTAGTGAGGCTACACAAGCAGAATGGTAACTCAGGGGCCAGGAATCTTTGATGGACTTGGGAAGTTTTGGTGGAACTTCTGAGGACTATTATTCTCTGATGAGATTATGTTGTAGCTGCAGTTGTGGATACTGAGTGCCCTCCACAATAGAGGGATTGATTTCCTCCCTCACAACAACCAGCCATGCCATAGAGGTGGGGCCACTCAAACCCACTGCAGTTCACATCTTGCCATACCTTGCCCAGGTGCTGGACAGATAACTAGAGAATTTAATGTTTGCTCTGCTGGATTTTAGCCTCACTTTGGTCTTGTTGATTTCTATCCTATTTCTCCCTGTGAGAAACGATAATGGTTACCCTTTGCTACTGTATGTTGAAACTATTTAACATTCTTGAGTGTTTTATGAAGGCTCACAGTTAAGAGTTTGTTTTGAGTCTCAGAGGAAACTTAGGACTTGAACTTTTCCACAGTGCTGAAAGTGTTAGGACCTTGTCAACTTTTCAAGATGGACTAAATGTGCTTTGCATAAAAGGATATGCATTAGAGTTCTTGGAACCAGGGGAGGAATGCTAGTTTACATCTCGATGTCCTCGAGGAGATTCATGTACTTACAGATGAATCTTTTAAAAGTGATTAGATTATGAGCGCTCAGATGGAGTTGCTCCTAGGCATTAGGTGCCTGTTTAGAAGAGACAGGTTACAGGAGAGGTTGCGTGGAAAGGTCTGTCCCTCCCCTCCCCTCCTCACTTGTCTTCTGTGCTTTCTGGACGCCAGGTCATCAGCAGCTTCCCTTCACCGCGCACCAGTACTGTGCTGTCCTGTCAAAGAGCCAGCCAAGTGTGGACGGAATAGGAGCTAAAATGAACCTTTCCTCCTTTAAATCGTGGGTCTTGCGTCATTGTCTAGTGACATTCTTGTTTGCTGGGACAACACATCTTAGCTATGTTCTTGTTTGCTGGGACAAGAAGGACGGACAGCACGCCCAGAGAGGGTCTTCTGGGATGAGGTGATATCCAGCTCAGAGAGTGGGGGTCTACAGTGAGTGAGTGAGGAACCGGCCCTCCCTCTCTGTTCCTGCTCCTGCTGTGTGACCAATCTCCTTGTAGGCCCTACTTCCGCTTCTGCTTAGGCACCCTGTGTAGTGTGCCCGAGGGCCCTCACCAGGCTCCAGCTCTGTGCCGTTTGAATTTTCCAGCCACTGGACACATGAGTCAGACGATCTTCTTCTTTTTGGGGTAGATGATCTTCTTCTTTTTGACCCAGTTTGGGGTATTCCGTTATAGCTACATAAAGTGCACTAAGACATTCCCCAAGACCCTATCTGCAAATGTCATTACATTGGGCCGACAGCATCCACACACATCTCAGGAGGAGACGCAGTTCATTCCACTGCACACTGGACTTGGCATTCAATGACATGCATTAACTGTACACTGAACACGTGAAAGGAGCAGCTTCCCTGGCTGTTGGGCGTGGACACCATGCTGATGCTCTTCAGCCTCAGCCCCCCATGAACGCTCTGGCAGTGGCGACTCATTAAACTTGACCTTGACCTCTATCTCTGGCGTCCACTCTTTCCCAATCTGTTTGGGCGTTTGCAGTTATCCTCCGCGTCCTGGCACCGCCCTCCTGACTGGCCCGGCACCTCCCTTTCTAAACATGACGTCCTGCTCTCGCACACACTTAGTGTTCACAGTCTTTTCACACCCACTCCATGTGACTTTCCCAGTAAGCCTGAGGATACAGCAGAGCGAGAACTCTTCAGTGTCATCGTAACAGTGAGAGACAGGAGATGGGGAAGGAGGTGGAGACGGGGCCGGGGATGCAGGGGACCCAGGGTGTGAGTCTGTGAACCCCGGGACGCTTGTCCCTGCGCAGCTCCGGAGGGTCACGCAGGAGGCTGAGAACCCAGGAGGGCGGACGGAGCTTCGTGGAGGAAGTGAGATTTAGTTGAGTCTTAGGGCTGGGCATGGATTTGGACAGGGCACACTTGGGCAGCACCTGGAGAATGTGAGAATGCCCATGGGCACTGCCACCTGTGCCCAGCATGCTTTTCTGAGGAGAACTCATGAGCGTATCCGCTGAGCAAACCAGTCAGACTGCAACGTGCACTTTCAGGTGAACAGCTGCTCGGGCTCCTTCAACACCCTTTGCCCAGAGGTGCAAGTCAGTGGTGGGGGCCGAGCGACTCACTTCCGGGCTCCGCGGAGGTGCGATGTGCAGGTTCCTCCCTGTTCAACAGCGCCAGCCCTGCGACGCGTCCCGCGGAAGGTGGAGAAACGCAATCTGCCTCAGCAGCCAAGGCTCCCGCAGCCGAGGCTCGCCTCCAGGAGCACCAGCATGTGGGACCCCCTTGGGAAGCCCCCCGAGTCTCACTGCTGCTTTCCAGGTACAGGACCTAATAAATCTGCACATTCGGCTCACAGTCAGTGCCAGGCCTCATAATGGAATGATTACATGTGTTTTGTGTGTCAGAGGCTTGACAGAAAGATTATACAGCACAGTGGGGCGATCTTCGGGGTTTGGCAGGGGACAGAGAAGATAAATATGTGTCCAGGGGAGAAAAATGGCAGCTCGTGGAACTGCTGCCTGGATGTCGTACAATCATTCAGCAGAAGTATTTAGTTTAGGTCAACATGGTTCAAGCACCTGTGAGACAGACATCGCGTCACGCGCCCTGAGTAGGGAGCACAGAAGACACATGCTCTATCCTTCGTGTTTACGGAGAAGTCGCCAGGAGAAGCGGACGCAAAGAAGGCTCATGGCCCACGGACCAGTGTTCGGGACCAGGGCAGAGGACATGGCGGTGCCCCGAAGAACCCTTGGCTCAGCCCCGAGCCTCAGGGGCTTCTGAGGGAGGAGGCCGAGGGCTGACAGGGGTAGTAGATGGGAAGAGAGCTGCTCATGCAGGAAACATTTTTAAAAAGTACAGCGGCACCAAGACGCTGGTAGACGCCGATGTGCAAAGCTAGGGAGGTAGGAAGATGGGCGTGGACGGAAGGAATTAACTGGAGTGAAGGCAAACATTGGTAAATGCTGAGAGCAAGTCAGAGAAACGCTACAGACAGTTTACAACTTAAAGGCACATTTAAAGTCGTAGTGATGTAGGACTCCCCGATGAAAGATGAAACCCCCATAAGTAACTGGGCAGTTCCACACGAGGTAGGGAATTTCAAGGGCAGAGTCGCCCCAAGAGAAGGAGCATCAGGTCCAAGGCTCTGAGCGCCACCGGACCCCGCGCAGACCACAGCGAGCGGCCCCGCGCCCCAGCTCGGCCTGGGCGAGGGCACGGAGGCGGCTCTCCCGGGCTGGTGGTAGGACCCCCGGGGACGACACACGGGTGGCCCCAACGCTACACTCTGTTCACGAAGCGCCCCCTTCTTAAGCAATCAAGGGCGCTGCCCAAAGGGAGGGCTGCCCACATGGCTCTGGGGCAAAGAGAAATTATACACATCTACAGCTAGAAGCCTAGAAGACACAGGTGTCTAAGTCCACTCCCCGTGGCCCGTGGAAAAGGACAGCTACACCTAAAGCGGCGGTGGACAAGGACAGTTTCATCGGAGACAAATGGTAAACACGA
>PVIC010013956.1:0-37267 GCA_004025085.1 Thryonomys swinderianus | reverse complement strand
TTCCCAAGACTGAAACCAGCAGCAGCATGGCCAGCACTCAAGCCCAGGCTTTGGTTCCAAGTCCCAGTGTGTCACTGCCGTTCCCAGGACCATGTGGTAAACTGCTGGAAAAGTGAATGGAAAAAAAGAAAAGAAAAAGAAATGTAAGGCTTGACAGCCTTTTTGGAATGTGGAGGAATAAGCATTAAGGAACAAGTAAAATATCATCGAAGTCTAACAAGAAGTCAGTAACCCTGGAAATATTTTAATTGCTTCAATTTTATAGGTGTATTCTTTAAAACAAAGAAAAAATTACGGTAATCTCTACATCTTCCCTTTTGCAATTATGTTATTTTTATGTCCCAAATACTAGATTCTTATTTTCCTTTCTTAGTTATGGATGTTAAATATATATTCTGAATACATCTTCCTGTATATACTATTTAAAAAATCAATACATATATAACCATATTTGTAATTCTCACACTACATTATTTGGAAATGGTGCAGTGAGACTCTATCTGGCTGGCATTCTGACAGAGACTGAAAAAAGAAATGAATGGAGAAATTAGTCTGGATATATTTCTACATTGCATATTAATTTTTTAAAACTTCTTTAAAATAACTATAGTCAGCCAAAATTAGAATAATCCTATTTTAAAACAAATTACCACTGTACTGAAGGAATAAATATATACATATGAGTATATATTTTTATATATAATTACTCCCTTACCAGAAAACTTATCACTAGGAGTACTACCCACATTTCATATATATATGAAAATCTTTAAATAATCATATGCATAAAAATTAAAAGGCACTCAATTATATTATTCAAAAACAGAAAGTGAATCTAAATTTTCACCAAAATTAAAATTCTTCATGGAGTATTGAATAACTGCTAAATTATTATTTTGAAGAATGTGTAGGAGTATGCAGTAATAAAGTGAATAAAGAAAACACAAACACATGTTCACACTCTGCTTGTTACTATGAAGAGAGGTATTTGCTTGTGGACAGAAACTTAAAAGGAACATGAGAGAGGTAGACTTGTCCCTTCCTTATGAATTGGTTAACAGTATTTGCATTATTAGAAGCAGAAATTGGAGAATTCCTTTTGACAGACATTATGTAAAATGCAAAAGAAAAAAAAATCTAGGTTGTTCTGTCCTGATTAAACTTGGTGCCACAGACTTGGAGCAACTCCAGGCCAGGTTAGGGAGTGCAGGATACAGGCCACGACTTTGTACTTCGTGGAGAAAACCAAAGCAGCAAGCAGGATTCATTGCTGGCCAACGACTATCACTTATGTCATCTCCAAACAGTCTAGACATGTTTTGGATTCCTCTATCTGCTGGGGCATCAAGGTCCCAAACATCACATCTTTAAATCATCTGGATCCCAAAGGGAAACTAAAATGCATGAGAAGGGAAAATACCACGCAAGGGGGAGAAGAGTCATTTTTGTAAGTCTTTATTTTCTAGTTGCTCCTCCCATAGTAATGCACTGAAAGGCATAACAGTTTATATTGTACAAAGCATTTGAAGAAAGTACCTCAACTTGCCGATTATTTCAAAATGAGATTACAAACAAACAAACAAACAAAAAAACCCAAATCTTGTTCCTCAATAAAGAGAAAAATAAATGAATACAGTCTGATATTTACTTCTCTCTTTTAACATAAGGTCGGGAACACTTCATTTTACAAATAGGATTAACATGAACGTAACATCGCACAAGCTTGCAGACCACCAGCATAAAATATGGGGTACAGTTTCTAATCAGAAGAATCATGCTTTCATGAAAGAAATTATAATCATTTATACAATTGAATCAATTTTAGTATTACAAAAACTAAGTTGCATCTATTCATATTTAGTTCATTAAGAAGGAAAACAAAACAACAAAAAAGGAATGTTAAGAAAAGCCAAACACCATTTGGCACCCCCTGTACACAGGTCGAGTCACCTTGGTCCTGAATCTGAGAAAGGGGTGTGCCTCAGACGTCCTGGACTAGTGGCTGACTGGGACAGTGCTATTTTAATCAACAATCAATAGTTTGCCACCAAATAAATACATGATACACACAACACGAAAAAAAATTTAAACATTAAAAACCAGTGACATGATTGTCTAAGATGAAGATGTTATTACAAAGGTTTGGCAAACAATTTATTAGTGGTGCGTCGGTGCTCATGATGAACAGGTTACTTCACGGACTTAACCTCTTTGAGCATGAACATCCATAGTTTACAATATACACATACCCTTTTCCCCTAGTTTTAAACAATGTACTTCAGAAGGCCAAAGTTGAACAAGTACTCCCTGTTATCAGTTTCTCTAATAACTGACTGTGCATTTCATCCAACTACTTCCATCTTCAAAGGGTTAAATTACATAAAACTTTAACAAAGAGAAAAATTAAATCTGTAATTAAAAGCAACTGTTCCCAATCAGGTCAGGTAATCTTGTACAGATAAGAATTAATTTTCTATGGAGTGTTCATTCGTATCAAGGCTGCTATCTCCACCACCCCTTCCACCCCCTACACCCTAGGCAGGGTGAACTGGAAGATTCCTTTTGCCCAGCAAGTTTTTCATTTTTGTTGACTCATTTTAAGTCAAACCGATCCTCCAGAAGTCAGCAGCTGCCTTTGCTGTGCAAAACAAAATATCGAGAATAAATAGTTTCCTTTTTCTTTAATCGTTCAGTTTAAGGTCACCAGACTTTACATGAGTGACCCTCCAGATTTCTAAGGCATTCTGCTCAGCAGTCTGGTAAATAGTCCTATAGGAAAGAGCCATGCTACTGTTGGACTTGGTCCACTCTGGTCAACCTCGGTAATGTCATACGTGGCTTATGGACTGGATGGCACTGGGTTCTGCTGCAGCCCTCGCCATGCTGTGCCACACGGTGGAAGAACTGTGAGAGGCAGAATGGAGGGACTCCTTGTCGGACAGTGACAGCATCATAGCATATGCCTGAGGTGAAAGGAGAGACCCAGTCAGTAAACGGTGTTTGAAAAACAACAGATTTTCCTTGCTTTGGTTTTTCCAGTACTGGGGAACTGGACTCAACTATTGAGCTACATCCTTTTTCATTTTTATTTTGATATGAAGTCTCCCCAAGTTGTTAATTTGCCCAGTGTGTGCCAGAATTTGAGATCTTCCCACCACAGCCTCCCACACTACCAGGATTACAAGCATGTGTGCACCACCCAGCCTATAGACCATGTGCTTTTTAATTAGAACTGCTTTTGCAATATCAAGTTTATTCCATTTTCTCCATGCAGATATTTATAAGTCACAGGCCTGCCTCAACAGCACTGCAGCATGGACCAAGCACTCTGTCCTCTGCTCTTTTGTTGAGAACAATGAAAATGAAATCATCTCCGTAAGGTCACTCGGACCCAAGACCTAAAACTGATCTCTGCGAAATTTTAATCCAGTGTTCTTTTTCTAGTATTCCTCTAGGATTTCAATATTCACATGTGACACCGAAAGTCCTGGAGAAGTGAGGTGGGTCCAATCATCTGCTCCAATATACAAAGCAAAGTGCAAGACTCAACAGTCCCTTAATCAGCGTGTGTTGTGTGTCTACTGAGCAGTAGGTACGTGAAGGTGCTGTGAGGAGGTTCTCTCTCTTCCTCATGATCATGTCAAATTCTAAATAGCTGTTCAGAGAATCCCCCGTTTACTGCCAAGTAAAATATTCAAATGAAATGTTTGGTCTTGACTTGTGAGTGAACTTTTCACTGTTGATTTGCTATTGTTGGTCTCATCCATTGCTAAACTTGCTTGTCAAAATGCTGCTGAAGTGGAATCATTAAAGTCCTGCCAAAGACATTCCACTGTCTGTAAACAAAGACAAAATGCCTGTTGTTAGGCAGAATTTCATCTCTGGGAGTCATGCTGAGACATGTGGCCAGTCTGTGGTTTCTTCTGTAATCATGGCATTCAGTTAGAAAATCTGCCTTTACAGGCTGATTTTGATTTGCTGGGTCATTGCTCTAAATGTACACATTTGACTTTTATGTATGCAATTTGCCTTCTGGACCTGTACAAAACCTCAGTATTCATTTAACAAGTATTTCTTAATCTTATGCTCTCTGCCAGGCACTGTGCTAGGTCCCAGAGAATCAAAGATAAGCAATATAATCTTTCTCCTTTCTAGAGTTTAGTGTGGGTTAAATGAACACTGAACTTCAGTTCTCTATTCAGATTATGTATCTTCCTTTAGAGATAAAATAAAGAATATTCTGAAATAGTTTTAAGAAAATTTGAGATCTTCAGAAAGATGTAAGGGAACATAGAGAAAATTTTGAAATTTTTGGTCTAAATCCTGGTTTCTAAACTACCTGTTGCTCAGCTCACACTGTGAATATAGAAACGTTGTTTCATTTGTAAGTTTTACTTTCCACATATAAAATGCAGCAAATAACAGTTCTCATTTTCAAATGTTATTGAGGAATCACTGACATTAACTTACATAAACTGCTTCACTCAGTACGCCTCATTTAAACAGGATTTACTGTCATGAAACTAACACTCATGTTTATAGAAGAGTTTTTCAAAGAAGATTCCATGTAGAATGCAGCCACTGTTAAATTGATCAACATGTTTGATTCAACTGCTATAAAAATCACAGGGTAAATACAGAAATATCTTGAGAAAAACATCTGAACCTTCCAATTCTAGAAAGTGGTAAATATAGAATATCTGCTTATTAATAATCAAAAGAAATAAACACTTTGATGCACAAGGGTCAGAGCCCAGCATATCACTGAGTTAAGTCACAGAATACAGACTGAGTAGTTTCAGGAAGTAAAGTCAATCTGTACAAATGCCTGGCCATTTTCAGACTGATATAAATGATATAATCAAGTAACAAGAAAAATACTAGTTAGGATTACAAAATGCTAGTGTTTCTTATGATGATAAGTGTCACGCCAGTTAGCTAGGGACTTCATGCCAACATGCTGCTACTGAAATCTAGAACATGTCCATTCTAAGTGCTCAAGTGCATTTACTTTGCATAACATTTGACAGTTTCTGAGGCTTAGTACTGTGTCCCACAGTGAAGGTGCTTTTGATAAAATAACTAAAAGAAGTTTAAACAGAGGAAATCTGGATTCTTCTGGTATTTCTGATCAGCTAGAAAGAAAAAAATAGGAAATCAAAGCAATATGGTACACCCACGTTTACAGCAGCATAGTTTATAGTAGCTAAATCTTGGAAACAGCCCAAATGCCTAGCAACTGAAGACTAGATAAAGATGTATGCTTTTAAAATAAAATGGAGTATTACTCAGGCATGAAGAATGATAAATTAGAGACATTTATACTTAAAATGGATGTGTTGTAAGAACATACTCATAAGTGAAATAAACAGGTCACAAATGTGTAAAAACTATTATTTCTCTAGTAAGTGAAACTGAAGGGATAAATGAAGTTCAAAATGTATGACAACTATTGTGAAATAGGAAGAAAATGTTTAAAGGGAAAGGGGCCAGGGGAAAGAAAAAGAAAAACAAAACAAAATGGAAGCAAAGCTTATAAGGTGGGGGGGGGAATGGTAGGGAGGGCAGGGAAATGGAAAAAATACGAATCAAGATGTATCATGGACAGGTTCAAATTCTCAGTGTTAAATGTGATCATGATGTGTAACTAAAATGTACCGATAAACTCAATAAAAAGAATGAAAGAAAGGAAGAAAGAAAGAAAGAAAGAAAGAAAGAAAGAAAGAGAAAGAGAAAAAGAAAGAAAGAAAAAGAAAAAGAAAGAAAGAAAGAAAGAAAGAAAGAAAGAAAGAAAGAAAGAAAGAAAGAAAAGAAAGAAAGAAAGAAAAAGAAAGAAAGAAAAAAAGAAAATTGAGGGCCTTAAAAAATCCTAACAACATGGCTATAAGGATAAATGAAATATTTACTTGGGCTAGTGTACTTTTAATAATGACCACTGAAAGATTCACTTTATCCCCATTGGATCTCTGAGAAGAAATGGATATCTTCTCCACTCTACTCCTTAAACAAGGAAAAGGTGTCAATTCATAGCCTTCAAGTTGTGTTAAGTATGTGGAGACAGTCAGCAGGAGTTGTTGGTGTCCAGACTGCTGCCTTTACGTAAGTTCAGAAAGACCATTAATTTTGGCATCATCAAACGAATAGCAAAGTTTTCACTAAATTAGTAACATTTTAAAATTTGTATTATCTTACTGACATAGTGTTTTACCTGTTTTAATTAACTTGCTATTATGATATACTACATTTGCTATTAAGATCAGCCCAGAACATCTCAGCCAAATAGGAAATCAATTTCAAATGTACAAGCCAATATGATAACACTGTTGATAAGTCAGTCCATCTCCAAAATGGTCTAGTAGGTCAAAACATTCAACCAATATGATAATTGGAAGGTTTTTTTCTTAAAAAGGGGGACCTGAATGAACATTTTTGTTAAGAGTAAGTGACTAAAAGAAACCACTGATTCCCTTTTTTAAAAAAATACAAGAACCAAAACTCTTTTAATTGGTAATTCTTATTGTTTGGTTTTGTATTTGACTTTTGGTACCAGGAATGAAACTCAGGACCTGCTTCCTACGCAGGTACAGCACCACTGAGCTCTACCCCTGACCCTTAACTGGTACTTATGACTGCTTAAATAGATCTAGCTTTAGATACCATCATGCTCACAGAAGCTGCAGTGCTCAGCGAATTTGTGTACCATTCATTTATTTAATAAAAAAATCAGCAGGTTTTTATTTCCAGATATGCCACTAAGTTGGTAAAGACTTTGTTAACTCATTTCATTACTGATTTCAGTTTGCCCCTAACTTCTATAATTTGATGACTCGTTATGTAACTATGCTCAACAACACACTACAATTATGACAAAAGCACAATTTGCTTTCCAAAAGTCCTAAAATGTACACTGTTGACAAAAATTAAAGATATTAAGTAATTAAAAATAATTATCAGGTAATACGTAAATAACTAAAACAAACATTCTGAAATGTATAGAAGTAAAAGAACTACAAAGTAAAGAACAGATTGCTGTAAAATAGAGCTCATCACAGAAGTTTCTGTGCAGAATCAGCCATGTTAACTACTGTGTTGGTTAATTCTTTTGGATTCAGTCATATATAAAGACAGGAACATTGTGGGCAAAGCATCTGGACCTGCTTCTAGAATACTGCAAAAGTAAAATATTTGCTTCTTGATAGTCAAAGGTAATGCACATTTTTATGCACAATGTCCCCATGATGCTATACTGCAGGAAAATATGTACCTGGGATTTGGACTTTCTGTGTAACGGCTGTTTAAGTTCCTCTGGCACATGGGAAGTACTAAAAGAAGACAGCTCAGCTTCAGTGTATTGATTATCTTCCATTTTCCTCATTTTGAGGCTATCTGTGAAGTGCCTTATGTGATCTAGAGCAGAAAGTCCAGTTTTATATTCTTCCTCTTTATACCTAAAATGAACCAATGGGAAAGCACAGAAGTTTTTTTTTTCTTTTTCAGTTTGTTTTCCAATTAAATCACTTTCATTTGAATTTAAACAGCTATCAAATTTCAAATTGTATTTGCTGTGTTAAGTATCATGCACCAATTGTTGGATTCTTTAAAATATGTATAAATACCTTATCTTAAAACATGCTTTTTCTTAACATTTTTAATAACTAAAGTCAAGCATATATTTCAGCTAAAATCAATAAGTTATGTCAGCAATGTGACTGCAGACAGAATTCATACATCTAAAATTTCCATTTAAATTAAAGCTATTTATGAAAACATGAGGTCAGCACACATTATCCTCATGAAAATATAATATTCCTGTCAACTTAACTCTTTGGTTAACTTTTTCATTTAAACATCAATCATTAACATAGATTGTCTAAGTATCTACTGAAGTAAAATTTATATTAATAAAATTTGCCAGATTTTTGAATGAAATCATATCATGTTGAAATCTCCATTTTCCCTTGAGTTTCATAAGTAGTCTAGACTAAATGATTGTATACTTGTGCAACTTTCACATCCTCCCTACCTCACGTAGTGTTCCACAAACACAAGTGCATTTATATATGTGCAGATTTTCTTCATAGTTCACCTTAATTTACTCTTGTAAAACTGATGCACTGTGTGTGTCTGGCTAACTCCCATTTAACTTTTATGATCTGATGATCTCACAAATTCTTTATCAGCTGAAAGACTGTAATAGAAAAACAGAGTGGAAGAAATGCGAATATGCAATATTAGCTGGTCAGGTTACCCAACTGGCTTACCTCACTGGGGACGTCTTACAGCTCATCTCCAGGGCACTGGCTTCTTCGAAGTCATCCTCAAGGTTTCCTTCATGTAAATTACTTGTCACGGGTTCCTTCCCGGTTTTTCCCATGAGTTCATTGTCTTCATCCTCCTCATCTAACAACACCTCATCTTCCACTTCTTCATCATCCAATAAATCAGAATTTTGACTGGTCACTAAAAGCTTCTCATCCTTAAAGTGACTGCCATTCATTCTATTAAAAAAGAATAAAAACAAAAAGTGTCAATTATGGGTTTAGTTTTTAAACATACACTTATCATCTCCCTAAAAATTATTTAGATTTTTCATCACTTACAAAAGAAGTTTTTATTGTTTATCCTTTATGGCAATCTTGGGAAAAGAATGTAACTTCACAAATTAAAAAATGAGGAAGAAATAACTGGATGGTTATTAAGATTATAAATGGAGTCTTTGGCAGAACTGGAAAAATAATCTCAGCCTCTGATTTCTTATCAGCCTTTTCCAGAACAAATGATATCATTGTACGCAGTATAAAAACACATAAATGTTTTCTTTGCATAAAACGCTTAATTATTATTTAAGTACCCACTATTTAAAATAACTGATTTATGGAAAATTCATATTCCTGAGCAACACTGACAATAGCTTCAACATATATAACTAAAGTAAATCTCAAGATTCAAAAAATATGAAAGTAGCTACCAAGGACCAGTGTTATTTTCTGTTACTAAATGACATCTGTGGTACATTCCTCTCAGACAATCTACCTAGGCTTGGTAGTAACTGAGAGGTTACATATTTGTATTTTTCCAAAATATTCTTGATAGTCTAAATTTCAAAAAGTTCCTTGTTTCCTAGGAAAATGCTGATGTGAGAAATGAACTAGAAATGTAACTGTACAAATATCCTTTGAAGTTTTACTTAGCAAGCACTTCTAATATAAAAACGCAAAAGAATATTATATCTTAAAATGTTATTCATAATATTTTTGTTTGTAAGGATTGTAAGATAATTACAGAGTAATTATAAAAATGTTAACTACCCAGGAATTCTAATGTAATATATTTGAGGGCATTTATAAGTGAGATAAGTTTCTCTGGCTTTCAAATGAATATTTAATAAGAATTTGGACTTAAGATTTGTTATAGGATTGAAATTAAAACTGTAGGAATTTTAAATTAGTTATAAAATAAATTATATATAAGAAATGATATTCTGATTTTAAAAGTATCTTTCTGTAGGTTCTTTCTCTTAAAGATATATGACTAGAGAAGTTAAACCACTTGCAAATTCAGAAAGCTTGTGAGGGACTGGAACACCCCAAGTACCAAAATGTCCTTGTTTGTGGGCCCATTGTGAGCTTCCATTTTCTCTCGTTCCTCCGTTTCCTAATTCAGAAAACTCATGGAGACTCTTATACTACTGTCATAGTCATGTATGATTGTCACATATAATGTAATTATTTTCCAGGTAATGGAAGATCAGGCATCATAATGCATTCCCAATGTTTTCTCACATAATACATAAATATAATGTAATATTTAGATTTCCAATAAAATTAATAGATAAAACACTCAGATATGATGCACAGAGTAAAAACCCATTTGACAGAAAAATTAATATTATTATTACTAAGCATTTCATACAACCAATCTCTTAATCACTGAATGGTACAAACATATTTTGCACAGATATAAATTACTAGTTTCCATATACACTGCCAAGTTGTTAGCTTAAATGCATCAAAATTGTTATTCTTTTAAAGACAAGTAGAGAAAAAAAGAACATGGATGAAAACCAACAGTAACAAAAGCCAAGTTAATTAAAAATATATATTTGTTAATTATGCTTTCCAATGTGGCAATTTATGGGGTAACTTATTCATCAAAAGTAGTCTGATATGAGTTAAGACAAAAATAGTTGAATGACTCAACTTTATTTCTGTGGTGTTTCAGCATGTTGAAGCCAGATGTTGCAGCAATAACAACTCACAAATTTCCAGTTAAGAACTAAGAATCTGAATAAAAACCTCAGAACTAAATTATGTCTTTACTCAACATTTCATATTTACATCAGGTAAATATTGTTAGCAAAATGTAAGACTGTGACTATACTTCTTAATCGTTATTATTACATTGTACTTCTGATTACCTGTCTTCCCTCCACCCCTTCTTACACAGTGGCAAGCATAGGAAAAGATGTGTTCAACTGCACAATGTTCTACTCAGACTTTCTTAGTGTCTAAAAGGATTTTTCTTTCCTCTTCTATTTATACATACATTTATACAAGTCAAAGAATGAAAGTGGTTATATGCTTTCATGTTATTTAGGAAAAGTATTTCATTTAAAGCCCAGCCTTAATGGAGAAACTGCCCTAAGTAATTGACCTTGAATTCCTACCAATTTCAAAAATAGAGGTCACTAAGCTAATGTGTCTAATGAAAACTAATGAAACCTCTCCTAATTTCATGTTGTGTTAACATTTTGAGTGTAACATAATAAAGTTTTTAGCATTTAAATAAGTCACAAGAAAGTTATATTCAGAAAAATATTCTCAATCTCAAATATTTAATTATAGGCTCAACCTTCCAAAGACTAAAGCTAGACCTAACTTTTTCACCATTCACTAAAGTAAAGTCAAAGTGGATTAGAGACCAAAATATTAAAACAGAAACACTAAACCTGCTGCAAAATAGGTTAGGTAGAACTCTTGGAGACATTGGCTTAGGGCAAGACTTTATGAATAAAACCTCTATAACATAAGAACTAGCAGAAGGAATCAACAAATGGGACTTTTTGTACCAGTGAAAAATTTCTGCAAAACAAAGGAAACCACCAGCAGAGTAAAAAGACAACCAACAATATAGGAAAAAAATTTTACCAGCTGTTTCTCAGACAAAGGGTTACTAACTAGAATATATACAGAGCTTTTAAAAAGCCAACCCCCCCCCAAATTTAAAGACCCAATTCAAAAATGGGCATCTGAAATGAACATTTTTCAGAGGAAGAAGTAAAAGCAGCTAAGAAGCACATGAAGAAATACTCAATACCACTGTTCATTCAAGAGATGCAGATGAAAATAACACTGAGATTTCATCTCACTCCACACAGAATGGCTGCTATCTCAGAATTAACCAGCAACAAATGCTGGCGGGGCCGGGAGAGAAAGGAGCCCTTCTCCCTTCTCCGCTACTGGTGGGACTGTAGACTTGGTGCAACCGTTGTGAAGGTCAGTGTAGAGATTCATCAGAAAACCAAAATTAAAGGTTCCATTTGACCCTGCTATTCCCCTGCTAGGTGTATAAATGAAAAAATTAAAAGATTCATATCACCTTAACATATGTGCACCCATGTTTATAGCAGCTTAGTTTATGATAGCTAAATCTTGGAAACAACACAAATGCCCATCAAATCTAGGCTGGATAAAGAAGATGTACTTTTTCTATGAAATGGAATACTCTTCAGCCATAAAAATGATAAACTTGAATCATTTCTACTCAAATGGACATACATTCAGGACATACTCATAAATGAAATAAATAGGTCACAATGTGTAAATACCATATCTTTTCTTTGAAGATGTAAATGAGTTCTAGAATGCATGATAGATTTTGTGAACTAGAATATAATCAAAGGGAAAAGGGGGGTAGAGGAGATTAAAAAATGCAGTGATAAAAAGGGGAGAGAAAAAATGCAAATAAAAGATAAAATGCAAATAAAAAATAAAAAAGGAAATAAAGCTTATGTATAGAGGGGTCAAGGGAAATAGAGTGGTAGGGAAATGGGGAAAAAGAGAAGTACATCATGTCATATACTGATACAAATTCTAAATATTGAGTGTTATCATGATCATGTATATAAAATGGACCAATAAGATCAATTTTAAAAAATATTTAATAGCCGGGCATGGTGGCTCATGCCTGTAATCCCAGCATTCAGGTGGCAGAGATGGGAGGATTGCTGAGTTTGAGGCTTGCTTGGGCTACATAGTGAGCTCAGGGCCAGCCTGAACTACAAAGCGAGACCCTGTCTCAAAAAAAAAATTTAATAAGATAAGAAAATTTATATCTAGTGGCTTTGGCAAAAAGTGTTTCATGAACTGCACATATGAGGTAAAGCGCTAGGTAAGTATGAGTTATTATCAATAGCATTATAAGCTTCTCTTTTTATATATTTTATGATGATGATAAGAAAAGAGAACCAGTGGACTAGGGAACTAAAAATAAGAATCATTATGTTCACTGAAATAAACTTCCCAAAATTACATGAATGTTCACTTACAAAGCAATGACAGAATCTAAATCAACAAATCTCTAATAGCTTCTACATCAAAGATATTTAGGTGAAATAAATGTTTATAAATGCACATAAAGAGAGTGGGCAGAAGGGAGAAAAATGTAGAGGAAGAAACAGGTTATCATAATACATGCTATATAATTGTAATCACTATTGGCCAACAATTTCACTGAATCCTGACCATAATTCTCCTGTCTCCTTCTGAAATTTTGATGAAGTATTCAATTTAACTATGAAGGGAAGGAGAACAGTACTGTGAAACTATCAGAAGCTCCAGAAGCAGATGGAATGGACTGAATCCGGCCAGTGATGGGAGGAATGCTAGTAATGCCACCAAGTGAAAGCAGCAAATACACTGTCGCAAGACACCTTTGGAGATGTCATGGAGTGCAAAAAGTAACTGGTTTACCTCTCCTCTGAGTTCCGGGGAGATTGGCTGCTGTGGTTGCTGTTCCCAATGAAATTCCGAATTTCCGTGAAGTAAGCATCTTCCTTGTCATCCAGAATGGCGCCTGTGCTTTCCAGTTCAGAATGAGGGGACGATGTGGCCGTACCTGAGTGGAACAGAAAGCCTTTGTGACAAAGATTATTATTTATCTGGCAATTTCATTTCCCCTTCACTCCTTAATAACCTGATCGATGTCATTTCTGAGAATGCACCTTTTGAATATTAGTGACAATAATTATGGGAGGTCAAAGTCTTCCCTGTTTATAATACAGTCCCTTGGGGATATTCTAAAACATCAAAATTATAACTTACAGACTCTGTGGATGTCATTTCTCTCACAAGGGTTGGCTGACCCCACTGTGACGTGGGGACATTTTTATTCATATAATTAGTAGATAAGGTGAGACAAATCAGAGCCAGGTATTAAAGAGAAACCGGTATAAGATACTGTTCTGAAGATAGTGTGCAGGCAATATACTTTTATTGCTGCTGTGATGAAATGTGTTATGAAGTAAAGAATGAAAACACACTGAAAACTTTGCCTCCTGATTTAGTGACCTAAGCTGTTCACAGACTCAGAACACATTAGCTCAGACGTTGGTTCAGTATCAAGAGGACAATACTGGATCTGCCTGTTATGGGAAGGTCTTCAGCTTTCTCATCGACACAGAATTACAAAACCTGTCTCCCAGGACTGCTGTGTGGTTTACATAAATTGGCACAAACATAAGTAACTTTATATGTGGTCAAATTTTACATCTACATTAACTTTATGTTGATTATCTTGTCCAATCTACAATTTAACAATTCACAGTTTAATAGTTATATGGCCAAAAAAGACGTTAGAACATCATTTCTCTACTTAAATAACATATGAGCAGGGTTAACAGATAGTATTCCACTTAAGCAAGTTTCATTTCTAATATTTCAAAATTCTAAAATAACAGATAAGAAAATTATACTAATATGCTAGAAGAGCCACACAGAAATTGTTCTATGTGTCTGATTAATGTCTGTGCTTAAAATCTAATATTTTAAAACCATGTTCATTGGACTTCTAGTTTGACAAAGGTGAGTGCTATGTAGTTGTAAGTAGTCACTAGATTGTGGACAATGTTCCTATGCAGTGAAAGAAGGATGAATAATAAAATAATACCTTTAAGGTTACTAGTGTAGGATATATAAATCTAACTCATTTCCTGCTCTGAGAATCTCTTTTCCTCAACTCCTTACTCATCTCCGCCTTTTCATTCATTTATTTGACTCTTAACTTCATGGCCTGGTTCTGCATACACATGCCAGCAGACAAATGCTAGTTCATGACTCACTACTCCTAGAAGCCAAAGACATGATGACCAACAATCCTTTCTGCCAAACGATGCTGACCTGGTGGTGGACCTGAGGTAAGGTGAGACTAGTTTTTGTCAGCTAATTTTAACTTCATTTTTACATCGGAATTTTTGACAAAAATAAAACTCATCCATTGTTTTCTATGAGTTTATCAGATCTGTCTTCTCTCCCTAGTCTTAAAAAGTTACTGTGGGGCCGGAGGGTTAGCTCAGAGGTTCCGGTGCCTGCCTAGCAAGTGCAAGGTCCTGAGTTTGATCCCCGGAAACCATATACAATGTTGGGTGTGGAGACTCACGCCCACCAGCAATCAATACCACATACCGCAGTGCCGGGTATGGTGGCTCACGCCTGTAATCCCAGCACTCGGGAGGCAGAGACAGGAGGATTGCTGAGTTCAAGGCTTGCCTGGGCTACATAGTGAGCTCAGAGCCAGCCTGAACTACAAAGCGAGACCCTGTCTCAAAAAAAAAAAAAAAAAAAAAAAAAGTTACTCTGTGATAAACTGCAGGCTTTCTACAAAAGCACCAATGGTTTCTAGGTTAATAGACCAAGTCACTGTGGAACTTCTGTAATGCTTAGGACACCCAATAGGTTAAAGATTGTTCCCTACAATTTAGGACAACTTGATGCCTGTATTTCCAGTTAGTTTGGAACAGTTCTCTTTGCTTGAAAATGCCCATTTAGATGAATCCAGCAAGGGGGGAGGGATGATAACAACCTACATCATGCCACCAACTTGTATAGTAATCAACAGACTCGCATTCACATGACTCTAAAATCTCATGGGAAATTTGCTGTTAACTTTCACAGACAGACCTAAACTGGGAGTCAAAATGAAAACAAGAAAGATCACAATTATCTTTTATAATATGAAAAATGACTACTCTTTTCTTCGTAACACAACTACCTACCAGACATGTTGCCATTCTCATGCTTCTTTAAGTGTCTGTCTAAATTAGTTTGCTGACCGAAACACCTATCACATAAGTGACATTTAAATGGCTTTTCCTTGTTGTGGATGTTGCGAACGTGCCGCTGCAAGTTAGAAGATATGCTAAATGATCTGTCACAGTATTTGCATCTGAAAAACAAACACAGAAAATATTTTCAAGCAAATCCAAAGATATTTCTCAAGACTAGTAAAACATAGATCAAAATTGTCAATGTTACTCTGGGGCCGGAGGGTTAGCTCAGAGGTTCCGGTGCCTGCCTAGCAAGCGCAAGGTCCTGAATTTGATCCCCAGAAACCATATACAATGCTGGGCATGGTGACTCACCCCCACCAGCAATCAATACCACATACCACAGTGCCAGGCGTGGTGGCTTACACCTGTAATCCCAGCACTCGGGAGGCAGAGACAGGAGGATTGCTGAGTTCAAGGCTTGCCTGGGCTACACAGTGAGCTCAGGGCCAGCCTGAACCACAAAGCACTTGAGTTAAAGGACCAGGAAGAATATTATTCACATAATTATGTAATGTTGATACATTTATGAGAAACCCTACAGTGATAGCAGTTGTCCATTTTACTTCTTTTTTTTGAAAAATAATGTATATGGACTCATGGCTTTTCCAGCAATAATTTTATTTAATTCCAAGGCCTATTACAATGAGGAACATTTTACATTTAGTGCAGTGTTTTTGTACTAAGCGGAACAACTTGAGAACTGATGAAGAAACTTATACTCCCACCAACATGTTAGAAAATCTTTACTCATAAAATTTTCTCCACAAATCATAAGGAAAAGAGATTTCATCTTTGGCATGCCTTCAATTTTTTGCTTATTTGCAAAGAGGATTCTCCAAATCTAGTACACCTCTTCTTAAATCTGAATAAAGCAAAGTTTATACAATGATCAGCTATTACTTTATATCTCTCTCCTGCCAAACGTCTTAGTGGAAGACTGAGGGGTTTAAATTAAAAAGAAATCCATGCTATTCCAATAAATTAATAGCTAATTAAAAGACTGCTCAAATCAAGGCTATTTCAAAAATTCTCAAAATGAACACAGTAGCCAATATGCTATAAAGTTTTCCTACTTACTGGTAGATACTGGATTCAGAGAATCTTTTGAAATCGAGGTCTAAGAAAAAAGTTCTCATGAGACAGCTTTGCACCTGGGTCTAAAATCTGGAACCAGACTTTCTGAACAGTTAACAGCAAAAGATCTGATTCTTTTTTCATTTATAAAATAGAAGGGCTTGACAATACTGATTAAGATCTCCAGCTATGGTAAAATTCTGATTTGTGAGTTTTTAAAACATATCTATGTAGAATAACACCATCTAGGAGGTAGAATAAAACCATTGCATTCAGGCACCAAAAGGAGTAAATGAGCATGAAGTCATTCCGGCGTATCAGTGCCCTTGATCATGACATTTGGATATGGAAATCTTTTCCATTACTTAAGCAGAATTCCTGGAAGATGGAATTTTCTCTAAAGAAGAAATTATCTAAAACTGCCCATTTTTGTATCTTCAGAGATCTATTATATCAAGTGCATTCTACTGTGCAAAATGATGATATGTCACTTATGACTAGCATTTATAAAATATATAGGAAATCAAGGAATCTAAGAAAACATTGATTTTCTGAGTTTGTCACTCAAATTTTCTATGAAAATTCTATGTATCTTCAAATGAACAATGGTTTGTCCATTTTTATTCTTGTATGTAAAACCATCTTGAAATTGAATAGCTTTTATTGAATGAAATAGTAAGCATTCATAAAAAATAATTTTACATATATGCAAAGCATAAGAATTTCAGATGAGATCGGGCATGTTTGGGGTGGTATGGACAAGCATAAGAATTTCAAAGGAAAATGAAATTATGATATTGCTTAAGACATCATATATCTCTGGGAAAAGTATCCATAAATTCCCAATTCTTTGCCCAAAGCATTGCATATTAAATAAATTATGTTTTAAATTAGAGGAAGTCATGTTGCTTATTTTCATTCTTTTATAAACAGTAATGCTTAGTAGATGTGTCTTGGTTATGCATCACATAACTAATTTGGATCTTTAATAGAATAAGCTAAGAGGCACTTTCTGAAATTGTGGATAGAATTGGCAATTTTTCTGTAATATACTCTATTTTACCTGTTCTATCTCTAGTTACAGATTTCTTTCCCTCTCACCACATTTTGGATCTCTCGCCTTTTTTTTTTTAATCTTAATCTCCTGTGAACAGTGATGTAGCTATTCTAGGAAAACAAAGAATATATGGACTGATAACTCCTAGCTCAGATTCGATGCACAGAAAAGGTAAAGTGCAATTTTACCACTTTTAGCAATTAAAAGAGCACTGATTCATCAAGAAGAGAGAACGCTAAAATAAGAAAAGAAATATAAAGGGCTGACATCTCTTAAATGCTTATTTTTAATTAGACATTATTAATATTAATTTAATTAAACATTTAGATCAGTGGTTCTGGCACCTGCTTTGCAAGTACAAGTCCCCAAGTTCGATCCTTGGTACCAAATAAATAAAATAAACAAACAAACAAACAAAGTAAACATTGTGCTAAAACTTTTAAACTGAGAAGTAGGAAGCCTTGATTAAAGATATTAAGACTCTTTTCATTTTAATCAGTCAGACAAATCTTTTGGATTCAACACTGGAGGAGACCCACATTAAGACACAGATATTGCATCCTTTAACACTGTGCCTGTAAGTCCACTGTGATCTTTACAGTATTTACCAAGATATTTAGGAAAGTCATTGTCAAACCTGTAAGGCTGCTCTCCCGTGTGAGTTCTCAAGTGCCGTGTTAGGTTCGCAGACCTTGGAAAAATCTTACCACAGTATCTGTTACAGAAAGATGTTTACAAGAGAAAGTCAGCACAGTCCACTTTATTTCTCTCAGTCCACATAGCAGCCAGATGCTTATTCCTGATTTAATTAATCTTGCATGAAACTCACATGTCTTCAGTCGGTATTTAAAATTTGCAACAAAACCATTCTACAGATATAAATAACTCTACAAATAAAGACTGCATTATGAGATCTGCTTGAATTTGCTTATGCATAAGTAAGCAGTTTATGAACATTGACAACAGTTTTGATGACCCACATATGCCTCTTTTATTAACTCTCTATCTTTATATCTACAAAATTGAAGCAGACAAGGGAGTTAAAAAAATGACAAGCATTTGTGATTCTGGGTGGATATAACCATATTTCAATTGTTTCAACTCATTTGACATGTCGGGCACAGTGACAACTCCCTGTACATTGAATGGTACTAGATCAGACAAGATCCTGAAACTTCATCCACCAAGGTAGTTCCCATAAAAGCTCTTCTGGAAAGAAAGTGACACATTTTCCAAAGAGCACATAAATTAATGTGCCGGAGTTAGGTGGTGCAAATTTCCAGACAATTCAGAAATTATAAGCACAATTTATTTTTCAAAATAACAAAATAAGCTTTATATTTTTACTATTGAACAACAAGGAAGCTGTTAACTAGTCTTTCCTCTTATAGACCTTTTTCATCCTTCCTGAATGGTTTATTCTTCAATGCCAGGACAATAAATGAAGACAGTAGTATTTTTTACCTGTGGATGAAAATAATTGACTGCGAAAGAAAATTCATAAATACCAAAGTGAGACAAGTAGATAGTATTTGGACTACTTCCAACCTCATTTATCACAACCAAATGGTCTGTGTTAAAATTCTCATTTAATAATAATTTTTAAAACTGCTTTTTATATTTCGCTTAATAAAGAGCCCTTTGAAGTGACTGAAATCTATCATGGTTGCTATTAATCATCTAATCAAGAATATTTTCCAAAACAAACAACAGGGCCTTCTGAAATCAGAGGGGGTGCTTTAGAAAGTCAGCTGTAATTAGCTCTGCCGTCACCTGCAGGTGTAACGCTCTTTTCCCTTCCGCAGTAGGTTCTCCGGCAGGGTACTGGGAGGCGCTCGGAAATTGAACATGGAGGGCACCGACTGCAGGAGCTCGCTGGCCTCAGGTTTCAGGGCACTGAAGCTCTCCAGCTTTTCAGCCATGTTTTCAATAGCTGACATCTGAAAGGCAGAAGAACAAGATCAGGAAGGGCTGGGTATCTTTTCTTCTGTAATAATTCTGATGAACCAGTCACATTATTAATAGGAAAGTAACTACCCATCAGAATACCGGAGGCTTGGGCCTAAATACTGAACAAACAATAAAAGGATCAATTTGGGAAATGAAAGTAAAATTATGCTTATACAAGGTGAATTACAAGTGGGTATCAAGTATTATACTGACTGAACATTTCTTTCCCAAGACCTTAGATAATTTTATAATAATCTAATGTACAACTGAGCAGTGAAATATATAAAAGAGATTATATAAAGCCCAAATTAATTTTCATTTAAGTAACCTTATGCCATGGATACTGAAGTAAACTAGAGTTTTAGAGAAAGCTAATGCATGACTTTCCTAGGATTAGGAGTTGAATAAAATATATGGTGATATTTAAATGTTTTCATTTTTTAAATTGAAATCTTTATTGGAACATTTTATATACAGCTCACAATCACACTCAACATTGGGGAATTTGTACCAGTGTACGACACAAGTTAATTCTCATTTTTACCCATATCCCTACCCACCCAGAACCCCCACCTCTTATAAACATGCTATTTCTTTTTCTTTCCAAATCATATTTATTTTTCCCCTCATAATGTTCCCCCACTACATTCCCTTTGAATATTTCATATTTTACAAAATCTATCATACATTCTAAAACTCATTTACATCTACAGGTTCTCATACCAGAGAAAAGATATGGCATTTACATATCTGTGATCTATTTATTTCACTTATTAGTGTGTCCTCAAGGTGTATCCATTTAATGTTTTCATTTTTAATTTTAATTCATACATATTGCCAGTATATGTTTCCATTCCTTGTGTGGAGCTGGTATGTGTACATAACACATCTTATTCCTTTTATTTACCCCTGTTCCCCTTCTCCCTTTCATTCCCTCCATTTCTTTATCTCCCTCCTCTCTGAAAAGGATATATCTCCCTACTTCCTATTATCTTCCTTTATTTGGGGTTTCTCATAAAAGAAACCATGTAACACTTAATCTTGTGTATCTAATTTATTTCACTTAACATTATGTTCTCAAGGTGTATCTATTTTCCTACAAATAAGTCACGTCCATCTTTATGAAAGAGTAGTATGTGTAAATACCACATTTTCTTTATCAACTCGTTGACAGACATACAAAATTCATCACAGAAAAGATCCATTACCATAATCCTTTTCACTTCCAACACATTTATCCCATCATCCTTGCCACTCTCTGAAGCATATCTGGATGTCCTCTTTCATGAATATCTTTACAAAGTGTGATAAAAGGTAAGTATGCATTCCTGAATAGCATCTAATGGAAATACAGGATTGTAAAAGCATTACAGTGTGTTCTCATTTACTTTATTCACCAGATCTAACACCCACCAACATCTGGCTCTTTCCCAAAGTGAAAATGACTGTGAAAAGTAAATATTTTGTATCAATTCTGGGCATCAATGCAGCCAGGCCAATGCGATAAAAACACAAAAGAAGACTTCAGAACTACTTCAGAAAGTGAAAAGAATCATAGGATATTTGTGTTGGAAGGAAGGGAGAGTATATTGAAGGGGATTAATGGCAATGTGTCTTTCACTGGAATATTTTAAAAAAAAAATTTTTTTAAAGGCAGGGTCTTGCTTTGTAGTTCAGGCTGGCCCTGAGCTCACTATGTAGCCCAGGCAAGCCTCGAACTCAGCAATCCTCCTGTCTCTGCCTCCTGAGTGCTGGGATTACAGGCGTGAGCCACCACGCCTAGCACTGTGGTATGCGGTATTGATTGCTGGTGGGCGTGAGTCTCCACGCCCAGCATTATATGTGGTTACCGGGGATCGAACTCAGGACCTTGCGCTTGCGAGGCAGGCACCGGAACCACTGAGCTAACCCTCCGGCCCCTATTTTTTAAAAAATTTAAACATTCACTATAGTTTGGGTCACACTTTATAGTGTAACGCATGAAAACACAGAGTTTCATAAGTAGAATTCATAACAAAAAGCACAAGTGTTAAAAGTTATAACATGTCAAATAGGTGTAATCTAGAAAGAAAAAAATGAAATATGTAAGAAGTGTACCACTTAAGACTATGTTAAACTAATTTTAATGGGATTCTATATGAAAATTTTTGGTGAAATATTTTATTCTGGACAAAGATGGTGTTAAAGTGACAGTTAATTACATATGAAAATAATGTCATATAATATAACCTTATATGCACATTGTAAGACGAAGTTCATGGAATTATTTTTTGGACAAATATTATTGAAAAAAATTATCTTGCCTAGTCCTAACAACCTAATTCATTTTCCTTTTTGTATTCAAGTTTTCGTCCAGCTGACACACATCTGACATATTCACAACTAGGGGACAACATTATGTTTAAAATTGACTCCTTTCTTAATGACTTTAGAGGGACTCTTCTTTTTCTTTTAACTCTCCCACCTCTCCTTGTTGTTCACATTTTGCTTAGAAGCTATCAAATTTTTAAGTAGAAAAGCACATTCTTGGGATACCTTGTTAAATCAATTTGTTTGCAACTACTAAAAAGAAATTTATTTCTCACAGTTAAGGTGATAGACCAGAAGACACACATGAACTCAGATAGTAAAAACTCTACAATCAAGCAACTGATCCACCTATGAGGTGAATTCTTTTACTGATGCAACAGCAAGACAGAGAAGAAGAACTAATTTATAAGTGGCAGTTAAAAATAAAAAGGCAACATTTCCTACTTAAAAGAATAATTTGCAAATTATGTATACAGTGAGTGAACATACCATTGGCCAGAATGCCCTTAACCTCCTAGGCCAGAACACAATCCTCACCTAGGTAATACTGAATGTTTGACTCTTCAAATGACTATTCATGTTGTAGTTACCTCTTTTTTTTTTTCTCTTTATCCTGGAACCTGCCCTCTCATTTCTTCCTGGACTCCTAATGTTAGCTACAAATTGCAGAGACAGGGTACTACTGCCAATTTACCAAATTTCTTTCATTAAACACTGTGCAAAAAAATCTCAGAGGAAAGTCAAGATACATTTACTTGTCAGACGACAAATGTGAACACACTAGGAGGCAGTAAGGGCTATAAGCTCAAGGGTTTGATTCATAATCATTCAGCTGCTAAAACATTCTCCACAGATGCAAGCAGACAGTACATTTGTCACTATGAAGGATTTTGACGCACACTGATCACAGAGCAGAGATATGGAATGATGACGCTGCCCAGAGAGGTTGGAGGAAATTCTGTCTGCAGAACACAGACATTGTCCCCTTCCAACCAGAACATTACCATTTTCACATCACTTTGGATTTTATTAACATTCAATCCAAAAATACTTCATGATGTTCTTTTATTTGCATTTGTTTCTTCTACATACCTAATTGTTTCTTATAGAATGTAATTTTGATATTCCATCTACCATGGAATAAATTACATGGAAAAATGACACCTGGTCTTCAAACTGATTAGCAGTAACAAGCAAGGGTAAGGGTCATGATCACGTGTATTTACTGGGAAGAACAATAAGTGTGTGAGTGTGGATTATAAATGTTTCATTTACATACATTTAATATTTGAGCAAAGTTTCATTACCTAATGATTTTAAACCACTTGAGTGTCCATCCTCCTGATATACTCAGATTCCTGAGGCAGTATGTCTCATAGAAACACTTTTCCTTTTCCATGGAAAATAGCTTACTTGTGACTATTATTATTCTCAGCTTTCATCTCTAGCACACATAAACTATAAGTCCTTCAAGTTATTTAAGAGCAATTGGCTACTGAGAAATGTGTCTTGCTTTAGCAGCTGCTAATAGCTAGCTCTTTTGAAGAAAGATCACTGTGATTACTTTACCTCAAACTGTTTCAATTTGGGAAAACCATCAAGAAACAAGAAAATACATTATGGGCTTGATGGCTAAATAATGACATTCTTAAAGATAATAGGAAAAAAGAATAGAGGTTACCCAAGTGCGTCTCTTACACACCACCCCACCTTTGACTTCTAGTGTCAAATAAAAGAGGATTAAGTTGGAGTGAGTAAGGGGGAGATGGATGACAAGTGGGCTGAAGGTAGCTATTAACACATCTCACAAACACACACACACACACACAACACCCCAAGAGGTTGGAGGAAATTCTGTCTGCTGAGTACAGACATTATCCCCTTCCAACCAGAACATTACCATTTTCACATCACTTTGGATTTTATTTATTAACGTTCAATCCAAAAATACTTCATGATGCTATTTTATTTGCATTTGCATTTAGTTGTTGCTCATCTAGCAACAACTAAAGTGATATAAACACTCTTCAGGGGGCCGGAGGGTTAGCTCAGTGGTTCTGGCGCCTGCCTCGCAAGCACAAGGACCTGAGTTTGATCCCCGGTAACCACATATAATGCTGGGCATGGAGACTCACACCCACCAAAAATCAACACCGCATACTACAATGTCGGACGTGGTAGCTCACGACTGTAATCCCAGCACTCGAGAGGCAGAGACAGGAGGATTGCTGAGTTTGCAGCGGCTTGCCTGGGCACCATAGTGAGCTCAGGGCCAGCCTGAACTACAAAGTGAGACCCTGTCTCCAAAAAACAAAACAAAACAAAACAAAACAAAACAAAACAAAACAACCACTCTTCAGTAAATCTTCCTCTTGTTCTCATCAAATTTCTTCTAGTGGGGGAAAGAATACAGGCCCCCATTAGAACTGAGAAGAGGGACTTACATGGACATCTTCCAGTTGAATTGATTTAGCAATTCCATGACCATGATGAACCACAGTATACACCTTAGACCAAAGTGTTGAATTCAAGTGATCTTTTGCTAACAGATGTGTCAAAACCTCAACTTTTTCTTGCCACTTAGTCTAACTCGTGTTCCTCCAGAAGGAATATACATCTTATTGGAGAAGTAATAAGTTTGATATTCACTTTAAAGTCTGACTTACATTTTGAAAAGCAAAATAATTTAGGATTTATGGAACAAAATCTCTCTCTCTAAATATACATACACACACACACACACACACACACATATATATATATATATATACACACATGTGTGTGTGTATATATATATATATGTATATTTATGAAAAATCCAATGAAAAAAGACAAGGTGTATCATTATGAATAAAAAACTTCTGACAATGAGGAAATTAGAGAAGGAAAACCTTGGACAATATATTTTAGAAGTGTGTTGTCATATGACCCATTAATGTTTTAGGGTAATCTTCTATCAGTAAAAGGCAGTTTTTTCCTATGGAACAGCAATTTTATTTGCATATATAATAGTTGTTGATGGTATCTACAGCCAGATGTCTGGAAGAGGAAGTTGTTTCTCCCCCTTCCAGTCCCCAAGAGGCTATTAACTTTATACTGACGCAAACTAATATTTAGACACAATTCCCTTGCTCCTACCAAAAAATGTAGCTATGTCTCCAGTCAAACAAAGTTAGTATTTTTAAAAATATGTCAGCAGGCCAGATATCATCAACTAAATCCTAAGAGCTTAGCTTAATATTTATTGTCTGGCACCAATAATTGATGACATAAAAGTTTCTCATTAAAACTATCAAAATGACAACTTGATTATATGAAATGATATGTCTAAAGGCAAAATGAATTATGTGACCTAATGTTACACAATTAGATGACACATGGCTTTATCACAAAACAGCTAACTATTCATAAATAACTTATGATGGGAAAGTTTGTAGATTAGGCAGTTTTCTATATTTATTCACTTCATAATCTTGAGAAACCTCAAAATCAGTCATTTGAGGAAGAAGAAAATATTCATATTTTATGTTTATATCATTCCATGTATCACATTCAGAAATCATGGCTATGAAATCATTTTAGAGTTTCTAACCACTGAAAATTGTAAATATGTACCTTTAATATCTACTATTAATATTTTTACAATACAAATGTAAATCACAGCTCTGAAAAACCTGTGTGCCAAGGGGACAGAAGCATTTCCAAAGCACTACAATAGCAATTGCTATACTGCTGTGTTTACGCAAAGAGAACCTAATTTAATCTAAATTGGTTTAGTAAGTTAGCAAAATAATTAGTCATGCTATATAGGGAACCAACAGAGCTACTATACCTTAGAAAAGACAAAGGCCATAAAATAAGATTCTCAGAAGCGACCTCTTACAGAAAGGTAGAAGAGGAAATGGAAATGTAGGCCAGAAAAAGAGCAACCAAACAGACCACACAGTTTTACTGGAGGTAGTCTCTGTGTCTCTTGTTGTATCTGTCTCTTGCTGTCTTTTCTCTGTCTCTTTTTGTCTGTCTATCTCATTCTCTCTCTTATTCTTCCTGAATATTTTTCTATTTTTAAATGTGAATTTAATCCTTAAATGAATACATCAGAATGAAAAAAATCAACATTTGTCACATATGTCACATATTCTATAGAAGAGATAAAATGGAGGGACTATTGATTAAAAAAACTGACATCAGACACAAGAAATAGCTTAAAATGTTCCAACTAAAATTAATTCCTAATAACATAGCTATATAGTGGCTTTAAAAAGACAACTGAACTATATCTTAAGTTTTCCCCATTCCTTAGAAATCAGCATTATTTTTGAGTGAAGAGGTAAACACACTTATCCTTAGAAGACATTCTGAGATATATATTATTTCCATTGTTCAAATCTTATATGGAGGTGAAAACTGAATATACAGAACTCTTTGTATCCTAAAGATCTTCCCCAACAAAAAATAAACCTGACCCTTATTATAATTAACTGAAACTGATTATATGTGTCAATAACAGTTAAAAGTTGAAGGATTAAGATTTAGTGCTAAAAATCTATTTACAAGTTCAATATGGGCTTTCAAGCAGTTAGTCTTATTTCCGAATAGCCAATTCTGCCTTAGGATATATGGGCGAGAATTTCAATGTCAGACTGTGTATATGCATAAGTTCAGGTTTTATCCTGAATAAAGCTTTGTCAAAAGTATACTTAACATTCTGTTCCCCAAATAATGGTTGTTTCTACTTAAGGACCCATTTCAAAGTCTACATTAATAACATGCTCCCAAGTGTCCAGAAGGAGTTTAATATTAGCATAGAATTATGAATAATGGGTCAGATTTATCAAATAAAATCATTCCATGAACTATTTGTCGGTCACTAAATGCCCAGTTATAATTAAATTTTATGCAGTTTGGTAAATTATCTATAGAAGCCGTATCATTTAATGTGAAGGAACTCAAAATCCTTTATGTCTATACAGCAATTTAGAAGGTAAGCCTTTTTCTGAAATGCTACATTACTTCATCAAAAATATAAGTAAGAAACTTACCCAAGTTCTCTGATCAGGCACTTGGAACTGGGAGCAAAATTGAAACAAAAACAAAAAATTACTTCTGTGTTGGTATCTTTATTGAAATTCACCCTTTGAGAAATAAACATTTACACTAATTTACAAGTGTTTGCTTATTGTAACCATACCTTGAAGCAATAACTTTAGAAATAAAAATTAAATATTTTATTATACTACTGAGATTCCTCTATTACTTAAAATAAATTTTAGAATAAAGGTTACAAATGAGAATGTTTTTATTCTAAGAAAGATAAATGCCGACTAATAAATATTACAGCAAACAAATCTTTTAATTTTTATTTTTTACTACTCAGTGTTAAACAGTGTCCCCAAATTTTGTTTTAATAACTGAAGATTAAGCAATTATCTGCAAAATCAAATCTGTTTCATAATATCAATGATAAAGAATATATTATATTTTCTGAAGCATAAATAATTGAGTAACAGAAAGGTATAGCTTTTGGAAACTAAAAGGAAGAAACGTGGACCATCAAAACGTTATAACAAAATTTTATGCAGTCATCAAAACGTTTATTATTACTATTACAAAGAACTAAGGATCTAGTTATTTATGACAATTTAGAGCAAGGATTCACTGAGGAAAATGTCATTGAATTAAAAATTCTTCCAGTTAACACAAATGTTATACCTCAAATAGTAACTTCTATTTATTTAAGAAGACAGATTCTTTAATAAGGAAGATTTATAGGTTTTAAAGAATTAAAAGCTTAATCACAAAAGAAATACATTAGCAGGAAAAACATGTTGAAAACAAACTGGAAGGTAAACAAGAAAAGATGTAAGTGATTTTTCACATCAGTGTATCAATGACAACTTGGGAAAAGGTTAATTTAGTCCCAGTTCTTTGGAATGAACTAATCAGGTTATCAGGAAACAAAAAGAAAAAAAAATGAAAATGATGAAAATGGACAGAAACTTCAGGAGGAGTCTTTGTTGCAGGTATACAGAAAGCCAAACCTTTAAAATAGAATGCATAAGTAACAAGAATTAAAATGAAAAATATAGGAAAATCAAACCAAAGAATAATAGCCACTTTTATAGTCATGTAATTGCTGAAGAATGGTGGTGGTGGTGGAGATGAGCTATCAGTGTGACCACACAGTACCCAAAAGAGAAATCTGGAACACAGACACTCTCTGGGGGCCACATAGCAGCACCATTCCTTCCATCTCACTCCTTAGTGACAGCCACCTCCTGCCCAAAATTACATGGGAAGCAAGATATCACAGATAAATTTTCAATGCCTATTCAGGCAATTTTCTGCAAAATCCAATCTCTGCATTTTTATCAGTGATAAAGACTGTTATATTTTTATAAAGAATATTTAATAGGTATTCTATAGTGATTATATCTCTTGTAGTAATCTAAGTTATTTATAAGAAAAAGTGAATGAATAATAGTGGCCTGGTAGAGCAAATATATTTTTTCAAAGTATCAACAGAGAAACATAAACCCTAAGGATTTACTCTTAATTTTGATCTATGTGCTCAGATGTCTCCTAAGTATTTTTTAAAAATTTATATCCATTATTATTACACAAAGTCTTAAGATAGTTTAATAATATTTCAATAAAACTGATATTCATTGAAGTGTTCACTTATCACTGACCAGGGATTATACAACAAGGAGGGATATGTTGATAGAGCAAAGGCATGTAAAAACTGCAAAGGCAGACTTGCCCACAGAATATCACTCCCAAGCACTCACATGGCTGTTTGTCTATTCTCTAGAGCACTGAGAATGTGAACATTTTTTATTAGCATTATAAGCCCAAGAAATACATTAGATATATTCATTCCCTTTTTGAAGAGCAAGACCTGGAAGTGCAAACAAAGGAACTATGTGATTTATGTGATTTGCTCTAATATTTTATTTATTTATGTTGTCATAATGAGGACTGAATCCAGTTCACACTAAGCTATATCCTCAGCCCTTTTTTACTTCATATTTCGAGATAGGGTCTCACTAAAATCGATAAGTTATCCAGCCGGGCTCCAACTTCCAAGCCCCCATGCCTCAGCTGACCAGAGTGCTGGAGTTACAGGCATGTACCACCACACCCAGCAAAATAATATACTTTACAAGGGAAGTATAACAATAAACAGTTTTATGCAATGACTTACTTAGCTATGAAATGAAGGCACGTCTTAGGAGCATAAGCAAGTCTTTAAGTTTTGGGTTCTTGTTCTGTGCTACCCTTACTGCTGCCCACTGAAGTCATGCCAAGAACACAGTAATCATCTTTCCAACTACTCTTACAGACCTGGCATAGTCCTGGGGAAGAAACTGGACTCAGAGGAAAGAAAGAGGGCATTTTACTAATTTCCCTTTACATGCACAAAATAATTCTTCTGCATCTATTAGTGAAAGCTCTTTGTCATTAAGTCTTCCTACACCCCAAGATTGATGCAAAACATCATCTACATGAGTGATGACCAAAATATATGGGGAATATTTAAATTTTTTACAGTTAAGGATACACTTATTATTTCACCTCAAAATACTCTCCTTGTTTTGAACACACTTATCTCATCAGTCTTATCCTCTTATGAAATAGTTCTGGTAGTCCTCTTTTATGAGTGTCTCTAAAACATATCAAAAATATGCCAAATGCTCTTGTTGAGTGCCATCCAATGGAGGTATGGGATGTTAAAATATTACAGTGTGCCTTCTTCCACTTTATTGGATTTGATACCATGCAACTTCTGGCTTTTCCCAAAGCCAAAAATGACTATTACAAGTAATTCTCTGAATGGATTCAGGTCCAAAAATACTACAGTTAGACTAATTGAGTTATTCCAAGACACAGTCCCCCAATGTCCATCACACCAAGTATCCAAAGTCGTCACTTCTACAGTGCTCAATTACCAGATTTTCAGAATTATCAGCATATAAAACAATTTGGTTATTATAATTGCAAATACATAAATGTCTTATCCTTATGAATATATATGTACATAATTGCTATTTAGAAGGAAAGATAATTAAAGTGATATACTTTAATATCTGATATAAAATTAATATATTCAGGTTTATTGGTCCATGAATCCTTACAAGTAATACTTAGATCAGACTATATATAAAATATTTATTGATCCATAGTAACTGATTTAGTTACTGCTACAGTTACTAGGTTTTTTTCATAAAGTAGTTATGTAAATGATAACAGTCTTTAGCTTTCCTATTACACAGTTAATACTAACTAGAATATTTTTAAAACGTTTTACACCAGCATATATTTTCTCAATTTGAATTCAAGGAAGAACTTTGGAGCATTTACAATTTCCCTAATCATTACAACTCTTACACTCTGCTCAGGACTTTGGGAAGACACTGAAAAAAGTGAATAAGAAGTAACAAGGACAGACAAAAGAAAATCACTTGCACAGTTAATTTAATTACCTTATACCCTTCTGTAAATGACCTTGCATAAATTCCTAGCAGTTTTATTAGTGTACTGCCTTTTCCAGTTTGACCATCTTACAATACAGTAAGTGAATCTAATTGATTTTCAGGCATATTTATACAATTTTATCTATTTATAAGAACAGTGATAGAGTGCATCATTTTAGGAAAAACTAAATAAAATTAAACAAAAATTTAAAAACTAATTCAAAATGTTTAAATATTTATCCTTTCAGTACAGTTCTCTAGATATGGATTGATATGTAAACCAGTTTAAAGGACAGAGACAGAGATTAACCAATTAGATAATACTGGTTTGTATTTTCCTTCCAATGAGAAACTGTATATATTTTGATAAGGGAACATGACTCCACTCAACAAATAGTTCTGTTTTGTGGTGAATTCTTGTGCAATTACAAAACTGTGTTGGAATGCCCAGTGGTCTCTAGATAAATTCCTTCACCCTCTATGGTAACAACTTGTCAGGTAGACTCATTTCCTGTTTTTATCTCAGCGCTAAAAGAACAAGAATGACCTTCATGAGTTTGGGACGAGTCAGAGTATGATCCCTATCTTACTATCAGCGACCTTTAAACACAAAAGACAACCTCAATATTTACTTCCTCGAGTGAGATCAGCTTACTGCAAAATGCACTTTGGCTCAATAAGTAGTTAAGAACAGACAATAATTTAACACCATAACCATGTTATTTTTACACATACATTAATTACTTTTTCTTTAAAGAGCTTGGGTTTTAATTCTGCTAGAATTTCCTGTGTTCTTCCACAGTAGCGTCATAGGAAATCCTAGTGTTCTCAAAATTTCTTTCATTTCATCGCACCTGCTTTTCAAGATCAACAAGTTAGCTTTCAAAGCTTGAAATCTCAAACTCAAAATACTTACTTGTGGGTGAAACAAGAATCCTGGAGAAGGTCTCAAGTATTTCTCTTTTAAAGCTTCCAGTGGGTCAGTTAGTTTTCTTTTCTCTACTCTGAAAGGTTAAAATTAGATTTTGGAAGTGAATCAGTCTCACATATCAGTCAGTATATAATCACTGACATTTAAAACAACAAAGCAAATAATAGGTTTCTGAGCTGCACATTAATAAAAATGGAAAGACACCTTCAAGAATTTGTAAGACATTTCTGTGAGCTCAAAGAAAGGTCTTATTTACAATGGAAAACTCTTAATGACTAGTAATAATCATGACAAAAAGTGAAAAATAAGGAGTCAGAGACATTTGTCACAAATTTAGTACTTTTCCATTTCAAAAGGACACAAAAATGCCTAGTGATTCTGAAATCATGAAAATGGGATTAATTTTGAAAAGTCAAAGCAATTTCCTACCAAGGAGCTGTTCTCCACGAATATTCATTCTATTTCTTCCAAATCTGTCAATAATAATGACAGCTTCTAAGCATACTATATAACTATATACCCTGATAACCACTTTTTTAGATACACACATACAAAACACACTCACGCACACACCCTTGCTCTAGATACTACTGCTGATAAAACACTGAAGTTGGGAGGTAAATGATGAGAAAATGATGAACTAGTTGAAGATTATATATAATTTTTTGCTTTAGAAATGCCTATCATTCTGTTTTTAACAAAGCATATAGGGAATTAATATCATGGATTGCATTCCTTCACTAAGTTGATAATTTGTTAAAACTTGTGAGTATGTTTTTAAATAAATTGAAACAAAAAGAGTTACCACTTCTATAAATTTTATGTGTGCTATATTTTGCATATATTATTTTACTTATTGAAGTACGCGGTATCTACATGTTATGGGTGAAGAAAGTCTAAAGCATGGAAGGTGGGGTTTTCAACCCATACCTGACACTACAATTGGGTTTTAGGTCTTGACATCAGTAAAACGGTGGACTTACAGCATTAAATGAGACTGGGATGCCATAGGGAAGACACACATGCCAAGAATAACAGGAAGATTAGAAAGTGATGGAAATGAGACCACTAAACATATGGAAAAACTGGAAGCTCATTGCTTTGGGAGGATGTAAGAAAGAATGTCTGAAAACTGCCTTCACAAAGATCTGAGGTATGCCACTGATTGGAAACATGACCTTACTAGAAATCTGTAGCATACAGCCATACACAAAATACAAAGATCTGTTTTTCTTTCTTTAGTGACGGGATCTGCCACCAGAAGTAAGATAATAATCCAGGAAAAAGGGCTTATATGTGGTAGTAACAGTACCGGGATATTTTTGTAATGTCTTTTTAAAAATTCCTCTTGTGCTGAAATGGGAGTAAGCGTTCACATACTGAAGGTGTTTCTCGGATAATTCATTATATATAGTAAAGGTGGGGGGAAAAGGCAACTTTTAACTAAAGTGAATTTAAAGTGACAGTGCATGTTAAGTCATAAGAAGTCTATTAGTATTATTGAATAAAAATCTAAAATCTTTTCATTAAAAATATGAAAATATTTTCAACATTCAATAAAAGATATCCACATTCCACAAAGTTATGACAATGCTCAGATTTTCAATGAGAACATAAATTGGAAATCTTTGTAATATTTACAGGTGTAGTAAACAATTATCTTTGATAGAATTCAGAGAAAACTACTATTTAAAAACCACATTGAAGGACCAAGTCAATGTAACAAAACACTACCTAATAGTGTTTTTTAAAACTAAACAAAGGTTTTACCCTAAACATTTTGGATACATCAGGAGAAAATAGATAATGAAGGCATTAAGTAGAGATGTAGTTTTTGAGCAAACCACTCCCATTATATAAAAAGACACTTTTGTGATTAGTGTTTTTTTTTTTTTTTTTTTTGAGATAGGGTCTCGCTTTGTAGTTCAGGCTGGCCCTGAGCTCGCTATGTAGCCCAGGCAAGCCTGGAACTCAGCAATCCTCCTGCCTCTGCCTCCAGAGTGCTGGGATTACAGGTGTGAGCCACCACGCCCAGCTGATCAGTGTTTTATTTACTTGGGGAACCTAAGAGATTTATTCGGAAGCCGACTATGACTAGTATTCATAATGGCTGTATCTATAGATTAACAAAGAATAGTCTCTTGTTGTTGTATGTCACATCTTATTCTAAATAACCCGATCAATTTAAGTGCTTCACATATTTGTATTAATCCTTCAGGAACCTCATTCTTTTGACTTGACAATTTGTTTCACATAAGACTTTGCCATATTTTCCACTTCAAAATGCCCATGTTTAAAAATAACTGTCTGCTGGGCGTGGTGACCCATGCCCATCAGCAATCAACACAGCATACCACAGTGCCAGGCGTGGTGGCTCACACCTATAATCCCAGCACTCAGGAGGCAGAGGCAGGAGGATTGCTGAGTTCCAGGCTTGCCTGGGCTACATAGTGAGCTCAGGGCCAGCCTGAACTACAAAGTGAGACCCTGTCTCAAAAAAAAAAAAAAAAACCTAATTGTCAAGGGAAGAAAATTCTGTGGGATCATTCCAAACACCCCAACTTCAGCTAGCCAAAAACAAGCCCAATACTATTGGACCAACCGTCTGAATAAACAATTAACTCATTAGGTCAAACAGCCTCACAGTTTTACAATAATAAAAATGAACTAGAAAACTGGCATAAATGTGTAGTAGAAACATCTACTTTTCAAACAATTGTTCATATTTCCTTGTCTCCAACCACTCTTACCTGTAAATAGGGTCCATAAAGAAGGGTGTGGGTCTTGCATGCTGCAAGGAGCCATCTGAAGCTGGTCTTGCTTCAACATTGCTTCCCTTCTTTTCCCCAAATACGTGGTTTTTTCGAGGCTCAGTCACCTTGGTCCCACTGGCTCTACTCCTACTGCCCATACTGAGATCCAAGGGCTGGTCTTGGCTTGTGGCAGGTGTTGCCGATGGCTTGGAGGGGACAGGAGTCAAGGGCTTCTCATCCTTTCGTTTAGTGGTGAGATCAAAGGGAGACTCTGAGTTTCCCTTCTGTAGCTTCTTTGCTTCACTTGGTGATTGGGGTTCCATTTTCAAAGGTAACGATCTCAAGTCTCTATCAGGAAATGGGTACATTGATTGAGAGAATGCTGGAAAAAATGGGAGGGGAAACATGGAAGGGTAAGGTAAAGCTCCAACTTTTTTGTCTTGCAGCCCCACCAGTCCTGTTGAACCAAAGTATTTTTCAGCAATAGAAGCAATAGCCTTTATAGAATCATTCACAGCTCCTGACACGGCAGTTTGCTCCTCTAAAGATGGTGAGAAAATGGAATGATTGCTGTATTCTTTCTTATTATTTATTGAAGCCAGATTCTGAAGAGGGCTTACTTTGTCTTTGAACATTTTACCATTTTCTTTAAATTTTTCTTTATCACTTTCAATGTCACTTTCCAGATCAGAGCCCGAGGTTGTTTCCAGGTCACTGCCACTTGGTGTACTGACATCATCAAGGTCACTACTCTCTGACTGGTCACTGATTTTCTCAAGGGGCCTCTCTTCAGAGGACCTCTCGGGCTGGAGCTCCACTGGCTTATTGTCCCCTACAGGTGGGTGTTTAGATAGTGCCTTCAAAATATCCTGTGTAGCTGGCAGTATCTGAGGATGTGTCATGAGGGGACTTTGACTTTTGTTTGTCTGTTCAGTACTTGGTAGTCCTTTAACAGGAGAACTAGCAGGTATCAAAGGAGGCCTGTGGTACAAGCCGGAAGGAAACAGACCAGGGAAGCTAAAAGAAAATCCAGGAGCTGTTGGAAAGGTAAGACCAGCAGGATGCCTATTGGCGCCAAAATAGTCAGCAAGGCCCGGGTTGGCATGACTCATATTAACCATGGACGTTTTATCCATAGCTGGGGTTCCAGGAAGTGAAATGCCTTGGCCAAAAAATCCACCTGCCGCAAAATGGTTCTTGCCCTCACAAAACCTCCTGTGTTTATTTAAGGAAGACGTAGTGCTGAACATTTGTCCACAGTCTTTGCACTTGATTTGGGTTCTGCAATCAGCATGCATGCGCTTATGACGACAAAGGTTTGAAAACTGAGTATAGGATTTATGGCAGACCTCACCTGTGTGCAAACAACAAAAAAGAATCTCAGGCTTTATGGTAATTGCTTCTGAATTTAGCAAGTATCACAATTGGTTTACCCAAAATAATTTTAATTAGAAAGCCAGGAAAAGTCAGAGACACCAATCTGGGTGCTCCAAACACAGAAAACCCCATATCACTAGTTTCCAAAGCAAGGCATTCAACCTGACAAATGTCTTGAGGCACCACAAATATTCCACATAAATATATATATATATGTTTATATATATAATATATTTAACTCTTTTGTCATTCCCATCCACAATGATTTGCATAATATTTGTATATTTAAATATTTGTGGAAAAGTCAACTTTCAGCATGCATCATTTCCCCCACCCAATTACTATACTAGTAGAATGATAAAAAACTAAAATCTCCAGATGCATTAAGTATGAAACATAACCAGAACTCCTTTAAAACTTTAGGTCACTTCACGAATTCTATATAGAATGTAAAAAAATAAAATGTTAAAAGAAACCTTTCCCTTAACCAGAAAATTCAACTTTATTGCCTCTGCCTTTGGGGAAAAGGTCTGTGCCTGTTCCTCCATTCTTTAATTGGTATTATATCATACACTCTCATCATTCACACATCAAAGCCACACAACAATGCATATTGTGTATTCTGAAACTTTTTTTAACAATCATTTTCGTGATTTGAGAAAGACTGACATAATTTACAATGGCTCTATTTTAAGCCTGCAAAGGAAACGACATTGAATGTAGCCCATCCTGCATTGCTGGTTCCCATGAACTATGATCACGTCCTCTGACTTCCCCTCACACCAGTGGCTATGTGAACCTTCCTGCATTTATGAAACCCTGTCCTTGGGAAACATGTCCCCTTGTTGTCATATCTTCCTTGGTTATCTGAGGGCTTGACTGCTGTGTGTTGTAGCCAACTATGGGAAGCAGAGGAGAGCATCGCGAGTGGTCAGATACAGAAAGGCCACAGCCCAGCCGTGGTTGTGAAATGTTATCAAGAATTTGCCAATAAAGTAGAATATCTCGCTCCCCACATAGGTCTCAACATACCTGAGTTTTTTTATTTGTTTGTTTGTTTTGAGACAGGGTCTCTCTTTGTAGTTTAGGCTGGCCCTGAGCTCACTATATATACGAGGCGGGCCTGGAACTCAGCAATCCTTCTGCTTCTGCCTCCCAAGAGTGCTGGGATTACATTCGTGAGCTACCATACCTGGCTACCTGACTGTATTTTTAGACCAAACTTTGTAATTCTTAAGAATTATCTTGCTAGGTAAGAATACGACTCATTTCAGAGTCCAGCTGGATTATAATATCACTTTCCTGAGCATCATAAATCTTTGCAGGGGGACGATTTGCTTTAGATGTGAGCTTACTTTAATGTTTATATGCATGCTTAATACACACTGAAATATGATACACTTTACTTGTGATTGTTGAAGCAAACTTATTTTAAGAAATTCAACTGAAGACAAACAGTAACATTTATTGCTTTCCTGTGTTTGCTCCCATGAAAAGCAGAATGCTTTAGCTCCTAAACTAAATCAATAATAATTTAAGAAAAAGTCACACTGAGGAGATTTTATTTATTTCAGTCTAGCAAAATTTATCCAGAACCTGAATTAATCTACACACATCCAAACAAGAAGTACCAAGTGTTTGTGTATCTATTTATCTTCCTACTAAAGATTAAACTATATAGGAATGAGTCAGGTAATATTAAAGAAGCCTTTAATTATGGGATGATTCATAGCATTGGAAAGGCTGTAAAATACATCTTAAAGGTAAGAAAATATGGGTGATTTTTTTAAGTTGTTCTACCAGAACACATCTTTTTAACATATATGCTGCTTAACCATACACTATGTGCGTACTGTTTAGGTTATTTGATATATTCATTAAAATGATATGAAGGTAGAAACATTATATTATACACAATATGTATACACATTATAATTGGTTAGAAGACTAACAAAAAAGAGTCAACAAAATGTTGCAATTCTAAAAATACACTCATCAAGAGAGCAGCATCTC
>PVIC010013955.1:0-37276 GCA_004025085.1 Thryonomys swinderianus | reverse complement strand
TTCAGGCTGGCCCTGAGCTCACTATGGTGTCCAGGTAAGCCGCCGCGAACTCAGCAATCCTCCTGTCTCTGCCTCCCGAGTGCTGGGATTACAGGCGTGAGCCACCACGCCCAGCATTATATGTGGTAACCGGGGATCGAACTCAGGTCCTTGCGCTTGCAAGGCAGGCGCCGGAACCACTGAGCTAACCCTCCGGCCCCCTGTTCCCATTTTTATAGATAAACTCGTCAGAGTCCTGCAGACTGAGGAAGGGGCAGCATTGCTGCAGATAGGTGGACACAGACTGGATCTGAGCTGGCCTGTCCACTTCAGAATCTCTTTCCAGATCCCACTTTGCCCTTTGGAGGCACGGGAGCGGACCACAGCTTATTTTGTCATTTGTTCATTTTTGCTTTGTTTTGTGGTACTGGGCATTGAATCTAGGATTTTCACACTGAGCTACATCCCCAACTCTTTTTTAATGTTTTTTTTTTTTTTTGTAATTTCAAGATGGAAGTCTCTGTTGCTAAGTTGCTCAGGTTGAGCTTGAATCTCAGATCCTTCTGCCTTAGCTTTCCAGAGTGCTGGGATTACAGCACCTGCACATTCAGCTTCCCTAGGTAGCTAATGAATGGTTGTGTTTGAGAATCCAGGCGCCCATGTTATACTTCTCTTATTCCCCTTCCTCTCCTCCCCTGCATTTCTTGTCTGTGATTTGTTGTTTGGGTTGATACACCCGTCCTCACCCGGGAGACAGTGTCTGTTTGCATCCAAAGCAGAGGGTTTCAGCATCCTTGGACAAGCTGGGGTCTCTCTTCCCCGCATTCCTTCTGTGTGTGGGGTGGGGCAGGCAGTGCGCAACTGTGGCTGTCAGGGCGAGAACACAGCTGCCGTCACTGGCCAGTTGACAGCATGGCACATGGTGTCCTGGTTGCATTACCCAAGTGTGTCTGGCTCAAGCTGCTGTGCGGTTGGCATTTATCTGGGCCGCATTTGGGAAAAGAATGCTTCCCGCGTTGTATGGTTTTGCCATGCTTCATGTTACATTTGCCACATGTTCTTGTAGAAACAGTCTGAGTCCAAACCACAAGTCTGCGGGCCTGATACGTGCCTGCGGGAGGGGCTCCGATTACACCTTGGCCTTGTTGGCTGCTATTGCCGACCAGATTTTTGCACATAGCTGGACTGCCATCCTCATACGAATAAGGCAAAATTAAATAGGATGCCTGTTTTGTTCATTAACAGTGAGGGCAACACGTCATTAATATATATGGAAGAGATGGCTAATTAATCGATTCTTCTGAAATGTAAGAGACCCATTGGTAATAGCCAAGAATAGCGAATGTAAATTCTCCTTGTTCTTTTTCTTTTTCTTTTTCTTTTTAATCAGGTAGCTTCTTTTTTTAAAGCAAAACATAAAATGATGAAGTGAAACTAACATATAGCATTTCCTTTTTTGCTATTTTGCAGAAAAAGCCACTGTCTGCAATAATAAAGGAAGTCTGTGATGGGTAAGTGTTACTTCATTTTCATTCAAAGCATGAAGACACCTAAGTTGATAGGTGGAATTTGTAGTGGGATGGCAAATATTATTCACTGTCTCAGAAATAAAATACTAATTGTAAATATTATTCCTGACTCACCAGTTGAATTGTACATATCACTAAGAAATAATAAAAAAAAGTTGCATATCCTTTTCCACCAAAGTTTTGCCAGTATTCCTCCCAGAGCACAGTGTGGAGTGGCCAGGTGAGGAGCATGTGGGGCTTGGATTTCCTTAGTCTAGAAAGTGGTGTTTCTGTTGTGTCACCAGCAAGGGGGAGTCTAATGGCTCCTGAGGTTGGATACATGCTCCCCATGGGAAAAACCGGAAGGATTTAGGCCCCCAGAGAAGATGGGCAAACTTAAAAGACACAACATAGGTGGGTAGTTCGCTGTCACATAGCGTTTCACACTGATAGAACTTCCCTGCTTCTTTTTATCTGTTCTGCCGTCCAAGGGAAAGCTCATATGAAATTTGCGTGAGATCTTTTGACTTATAAAGCAGGCTGTGAACACACTCTTACTTGGAATTTATGTAAGACCCAGGATACTTAATTCAAGTGTTCCTGCCTGTATCAAGTATTCCAGTTGGGGACTCTCAAGTTCAGAGAAGATTGAAATGTGCTAGTTATCAAAACTGTATATTGGCATTCCTGCCTTTGTTTTCTTCTCTCTGTTTCAGTCCTTTGAAGTAGGGAAGAATGTTGCAATTACATTAAGATCCCTTCCTTCAAGACTTGAAGAAGAAACATTTATGTGTCGGGATAGGCCTGAACATTTACATATGAAATTATCAGTCTGGCAGACCAGCACCATTTTGTGTGGGGAAGTGTATATTTTGGTGCATGTTGGAACCATCCTGATTCTAATCCAGGCTATTTAATTCATCTAATTCTATAAAGCTACTAGAAATGAAAATGACCATTTTTGTCATTCTGATCAGCTTCTATTTGTATTTTTAAGGTGGTCTCTTGCCAACCATGAATATTTTGCCCTGCAGCATGCTGATAGCTCAAACTTCTACATCACAGAAAAGGTAGGTCGACCATGGTTTTTAACTTGAGAAAGTTATATTTAAGCAAGGTGAATCATGGCTTATCTCAGTTGAAGCCTTGACATGTTAGCCTAAATTTTACATCTCTATCGTCCATGAACAAAGGATCTAGAAAGCAAACAAACTGCTGCTTTAGTGTCAAGATATTTAACCAGTTCAAGAGTGAAGACCAAGTATGTTTCCCACTCCTGTTGAGCAAGATGCACTTGCATTCAAACAGTGAAAATATAATGACTTCTGTCTTACTGCTTGCTTAAAAATTTTTACTTGATACTTCATGATTTAGCTGTCTTTTCTTGGATTTTTGTCCTCCCCCATTTTAAAACTTTTTGCTTAAAGTGCTTGAGACAGTGACAAAAAACCTTTTGAAATGTGGCCTTGTGTGGGCACTGAGAGTGTTCTGTGACTCAGGGACAGGCTTTCTTCTTGGGTGACTTTATTGTCTAGTAAATTCGGACAATAGGGAGAAGATTCTGGAGATACAGTGGCCCCAGAAACAAGTAAAATGAATGGCTAAGTGCTCTCTGATGGGAGTAGGGAAGGCCAGGCTTTATTGAACACTGACTGCATGCCAGGAACTGAGGCAGGCGATTTTTTTCCTTCAAATTGAATCTGTGTTGGGGCCAGAAATTTAGATTAGTGGTTCCAGTGCCTGCCTAGCAAGCACAAGGTCCCTGGTTCGATTTTGGTAACCACATATGACGATACAGGACATGGCAAATCATGCCTATCAGCAATCAGTACCACATACCACAGTGCCGGGTGTGGTGGCTCACGCCTGTAATCCCAGTATTCAGGAGGCAGAGGCAGGAGGATTGCTGAATTGGAGGCTTGCCTGGGCTACATAGTGAGCTCAGGACCATCCTGAACTACAAAGCAAGACCCTGTCTCAAAAAGAAAAAAAATTGAATCTGTGTTTTTTTGGTAACAAACAAGATGATGAGTCTGAGATCAGAGGACAGACTGATGCCACATCCTTGACTTTATAGAAGCAAGTTTAGATCTTTTGTGTTTGTGATTTGTCTTTGCAGATTTTGCAGTTGAGTATTTGGCTCAGAGGGTGAGAGACCTCACTGAACTGCACAAGGAGCAGTAACTAAGTGCCTTCGTGGATCAGGGAGTGACCAGTGGGCTTGATGCGGAGGGAAAGAGTGGGCCTGTGTCATTAGGCAAGGTGGCCTGTGCTGGAAATGGAAGTGAGTGGCTGTGCTCTGGAAGAAGTGAGCATTCTGTGACCTCAGGCTCTGCTACACTTCCTTTGTCTAATTGCTACCAACCAATAGTGCTAAGAGTAGCTATCATCTACAACCCAACACTTTAAAAAAAGTTTTTTTGAGACAGAATCTCATTCAGTTGTCCAGGCTGGGCTTGAAGCTGTGATCCTTCTGCCTCTGCCTCCCAGAGTATACCACCTTGTCCAGTTCAGTGGCTGTCTCTTTTCCACGAAGGCAGTTTTGGTGGGAGTTGGAAGACTCAAAGTGTTCTGATCCCACCTGTGTCTTATCTGCATGGACCTTCATTTAGCAGCAGTGAACTGGCCAAGCCACAGAAAACTGCTTGGAAATTGCTTCATTCTTTCCAGGTGGACACTGGAAATTTCATAACCTACCGTGTTTTGCTTTCCACATTGATTGCTAGAAAACTGAGCTTTCCTGAGAGGATTAGATTTCCTGGCAGGTATTGGTTGATTCCTTTGATTCCTTCCATGAACATTTAGTTTTCCGTCTTTATAGTCCATTTGCTCCATTTTCTTAATAGCTGTCCTTTATACAAATTAGTGTGCCATACTTTTTTTTTTTGAGACAGGGCCTCGCTTTGTAGTTCAGGCTGGCTCTGAGCTCACTGTGTAGTCCAGGCAAGCCTTGAACTCAGCAATCCTCCTGTCTCTGCCTCCCGAGTGCTGGGATTACAGGCATGAGTCACCACGCCCGGCACTGTGGTATGTGGTATGTGGTATGTGGTATTGATTGCTGGTGGGCGTGAGTCTCCATGCCCAGCATTGTATGTGGTTAACGGGGATTGAACTCAGGACCTTGCGTTTGCGAGGCAGGCGCTGGAACCACTGAGCTAACCCGTGCCATACTTTTTGAGATAAAGCAGATGTAATTAAGTAAGAATTAAATGTTTTTAAGTAAGATGTAATTAAGTAAGAATTAAATGTAATTAAGTAAGAATTAAAAGTGATACAGCTAACTGTGGGTATTAAATTAACCATGGGTATTGAAATCATTTGGCTTCTGTGAGCACTAGAAATGAGCATAGTTCAGAGACTGTATCATCTGTGTTGTTGGTGAAATACATGTTTTAGAACCCCGCATATAAAATGAATGCAGATTATTCTGGAGTTATGTCGTGGGCTGTGGCCAAAGAGCTATGAGCCAGGAGTAGCCATACTTTTGATTAAAGTGAACTGTTTTGTGTACCTTACTGGGTGGTGCGTCTCCTGTCATATTGGTGTTGGGATTCTGAGACTTTAGAAAATGTGAGCACTTCAGATTTTAGCTGGGGGTTGTGGCACTTGCCTGTAATCCCAGCATTCTTGGAAACTGAGGCAGGAGAATTGAAAATTTGAGCCCAACATGGGCAATTTAGTAATTGAGACGCTGTTTCAAAAAAAAAAAATTTTAAAGGATTGGGGCTGTAGCTCAGTGAGAAGACTCTGGATTTAATCCCCAATACTGTAAATGAAAGAGAACAAAACAAAATGAAAAGCATAGATTTTTCAAATCTCAACCCGGGGAGATTCATACTGCACAGGCCTTGGCTGTGTCCTGGGGTTTTCTTCATTTTTAAGTAGGCTCCAGTGTCGTCTCCTACTGGCGGGCTAGGCACCCTCAGGAACATGGCCGAGGTCTATTCTCTGTAGAACGGGGCTGCCTAGTACCCACTGTGGTGCCCTCTGAGCAGAAGTTACCGCAGAGTTCCATGAAGAATGTTTGTGCCCTGTCTGTCAGTTCTTGGAATAATAATAACAGCATATACAATGTTGCTTCCTTTTTCCTCATGAAAATTCATATATACTCAGAAAATTCAAGCTACTGAGAATAAATGGGCAATTTATTGTTTTATGAGGCATCATAGTCATTTTTCTGGGAAATCTTGTTTTGCTTGAGAAATTCTGAAGGAGGGCTGAGTTGCAGAGGGACTGGGCCACTGAGTGTGGCATAAGGTCTTTGGCTTTCCATGGGTGGTGGCGGAGATTACTCTTTTATTAGGAGTCGAGGGAGTAAGAATGGTCAGCTTCCCAATCACAGCCCTTTGTTTGTAAATATAATGTCATGTTCTTCTCCTGCAGCCGTTGTTAGGCTCAGCTCTGGGGGGCGGGGTAAGAAGGTAGAAGGGGAAGGGGCGGGAAGGGAAGAGACATATCAGGGTTAATTCTGGCTTCCTAGAGCCAGACCTGTACTGTCCCGAACCTGCTAGTTGAGTCCATCTAATTTCTTACAAGTATTCCTAAAAATAGAGACTTTTCCCCATACTTAATGTAGTTAGCAGGCTCTTGGTTACTTACAGGCCAGGGAGTTGTTAGATAATGTTTGTATCACCATGGTAACCAGTGACTAATTTTTGAAACTTGTGCATACCGCCGGTTACTGATTTTCACTTGCACATGAGATTGCCTTCTCTCTACCAGAGATGGAAATCACCTGTCATTTCAAAGGGTACGAATTCCAGCTCCACCCTACCAAAAATGTAGTGACTGACAAATTGTTTGTGATTCTCTTCTAACATCCTCAAGAAGACCCCTGCCCCTATTTTATTCAGGTTATCCAGAGCCATTTTCAGAAGCATCCTTGTTGGCTTATAAGCCTGTAACTTAGGTTTTTCAACACAGCGGGGAAAAGGTCACATTAAGTAGCCTTCTGCAGAAGGATAGCTTGATTCATGTATTTACAAATTGGAATTCTGTCCATAAAACATATATCTCAGGATGATATCAGTGAGAGGGAAAGAGAGAGAGCCAGACAGAGACAGAGACAGAGACAGAGAAACAATTAAAAAGTAAATTGTGTGTTTCCATGGAATTTCTTTTGAATAAGAATTGTAAAACGAATCAGATGTGATATGTTTGTGGGCCAATTCCTCACTGTGTGTATATTTATTGTGTGTCGTAAAAATTACCAGGAGAGAGTGCTCAGCATTTAGCCCTTTCGTCATAATCTAAAGGTGTGGGCATTGTCTTCCTTTCAACAGGGAAGTGAGACTGAGGGAATTTATGCCGAGTCGGCTTGTGGAGATCACATGGATCAGAGGCTCAAGCTGAGCTTTCGACACAGGGGAGCTTTCCCTGTGGTCTCTCCTCTTCCCCTCTACTCGCTGAGGTCCACGTCTCCTTTTGATGCCATTTTGTACGTCAGCCTCCGGAATCCTAATGAAAACTTCCTCAAGAGCTAAAACACAGGAAGTCAGAGGCTGTGAGCCTTGATTCCGCTTCAGTCTGTGGGTTCCTTATGTGGGTACTGGGGGAAGTTGGAACAGGTATTGATCTTCCATTCACTGGGGAGTCTCACAGTCTTTGCCTTTGCTGTGGTTTGTGCTTCTGTCAGACATGTGCGATTGCGTTTGTATTGTTAATGTCCTTCAGGCAAATAGGAAAATGGCCTTATTCCATTTCACCCTCCATGTGTAGAAAAATGGGTCCCCAAAAAGTACAGGCCCTGCTGGGGAGGCATTGTAAGGCAGGTACAGAAATTGTGGCTGATTGAGGTTTTCTGCTGTGACTTCAAGGCCCATGAAGTATAGTGATGTAGCAGCATACTACTTACTTCCATAAATTACTTATCTCCTAGTCACAGACATAAACTAACTCATCTGGGTCTTCTCTGCACAGTGGGCTCCAGGAGCCTTTGGGGTAAAAGTGGGGTCATTTGAAAGACATGCGTTTCTTCTCTTCCCTGCTACATGAGTGTTCTGGGCTCTCACAAAGGCCTTGAAGTTTGCAGAACCCCTGGGCTGACAGGACATTGTGTGCCCTGGGACCTATTCACCCCACCTCAAGAGAGATTATTGTGTGGAATTTAGTTCTGTCTGTCCTGGATTGAAGCTCAGAGTTTAGGTAAGGGAGGGCCTGTGATGGAAAGAGAAAGCTTCTGTTTCCTGTGTCTGCGGCCCTCTACGAGAGACTTGCCTTCCTTCTCTTGACTGAAACTCCTCTGTGATCATTTTTGTGGCTCTCAATCTGAGAGTGTTCTCTAGCATGGCCATTTTAACTGAGCGAGTATAAGCTCAAGGAAGTGGTGTATTTACTATCCTAGCAACATTCCCTTTTTTGTTTTGTTTTTTGACTCTTGTGAAAGATCTGAGGTTTTGTCCAGGGAAGTCGCCGCAGCTTCCTCAACACGCCACCTCTCACACAGGTGTGGCCTGTCCACAGGTCAACTTGTGGACTGGCCCTTCTCCCCAGAAGTGTCTCTCAGTGGTGTGGGTGAATTGTGGGAACTATTCTTACCCTTTCCTTCGGCTCATCTGGGCTCTACTCCAAACGTTTGTTCTGCCACCCTGTGTCCTTACCATCTTCACACTAATAAAGTCTGCCTTTCCCTCTGTGTCTTGCTGCTGAATTCTTTCTGTCCTGCTTTGTGACATTACCTGGACTCTGTTACAGAAGGATACCATGTCTGGTCCCAGCCTTTGGCAAACAGGGAACTCCAGACAGACTGCTGTTCCCACAGTCAGCCAGTTTATAAGCCATGGCTCCTGGAAGAAAGCAGCCATGTTGGGATGAAAGGCCCTATAGGAAGGCCCTCAAGACAAGAGGTGTGGTTTGACTGCCTGCTGTGTGCCAGACACTGTGCTGAACTGGGGATAGTGTCAACTTTTCCAACAGAATTGGAAAATATCTATCTTTCCTTGACCCATTCATAAAACTACAATACTATACAGTACAGTTAGCAAAAATTACAGTACTGAACAGTGTACTGTACACCAAAAGACACTGAGGCTTTATAAACAAGGTATACAGAACTGTACCAAAAAAAAAGACAAATTGTGTGAACAGTGCACCTTGGTTGTAAATCCAAACAGTCATTAAACAAGGTAAATTGTTAGCTGAAGAATATCTGTAATTAGAATTTAGGATAGTTTACCACAGTGGTGGTATAACAGAATACCACAGAAGTAACTGACACAAAGAGAGAGATTGATTCCTTAGAGTTCTGGATGCTGGGTAGAGGGTCCAAAGTCAGGGGGGCCATGCCTTTCCTGAACTTTCTTGCTTGTGTTTTCCATGGGCAGAGAGAGAAGAGCAGAAGGACACAGCAAGACACAGCAAGAAAAGGCAGGACTGACTTTTAATTTTAACTTTTTAATTTTTTGCTTTCTTTTGAGAAAGGGTCTTGTCACATGTTCTAGGCTAGTCTTGAACTCATTATATAGTCCAGGGTAACCTTGAATACATGGTGATCCTCCTGGACTGGCCTCTTAATTGCTGGGATTATAGGTATGTGCCATCCCTCCCACGCTGACACTGTCTTTTATACCAAGCCCACTCTTCAACATCTTAACCTTGACGGCCCACCCCTGTTGTGATCATAGGAGTCTACACATGAGGGCAGCCCCCCCCATTAGACCTCATCTTCAACCCTGAGGTGCTGAGAATTCAGTTTCCATCATATGAGCTGGGGTGGGGGTCACATTGATACCAAAGCATTTCCCCTAATCTTAAATTGTTTGAGTTGCAGGAAGCATTGACTTAGGACCTTAAACAAGCTTTGCCCCAATTTTTTCTTAATCCAGCCTTTTCTTAATCTCTACGCTCTTCTTTACTTCCCTGAGCTACCTTCTTAGCTTATTGTCTCTTAGTTTCCTTTCTTAGCTAGATAAGACTTTCAGCTCTTCATTATTATTTTGAATTGTTGTTTGTTTGTGGGATCATTATTTTTAGTGGAATTTCAGGTGCTTTACATTTAAGGGGAAAATCTTTCGTGGTTCCACCCCATATAGTGTCTCAAGTGCTTCCTTGAACACAATATTTAAGTGATTAAAGATTGTCAGTTTTATGTGATGTAGTTTTCTTTGTAAGATAAAAACTATAGTTAGCTGCTTAATAAATTATGTATGATGTTGGTTAATTCAGTTACCACACTGCACTTAACTCTTCCAAATAATTCACAGTGGAGAAATTGCATAGTGAATAAATCAATCTTAATTATCCTCGTGGAGTCTTAAAACAGTGTTCAAGGAGTGTAGTTTTCAGCCCCTCACAACTGGCTAGCTTTTCCAAAATAAATACACATACCAGATCTGTACTGTGCCAAGATGTTGACCAGATTTCTTTTAAAAGTTCATAAAATGTTAGACAGTATGTGAATCCTGTCCTGTGGATTTAATACCTCCTACTTAGAGTAAATGGCATATTTCGGAGAAGTTGGTCAACTGTAAGAAATTTTCTTCAATTCCCAGGAATAGCAGGGTAAGGGAAGTAAGTAATGTAGACCTTCTGTTGCCTTGTAATATACAAACCAACTGTCATTATGTAGATGATCAAGTAATCGTATATTTTCAAAGTTCACATTATCCATTTTGTTCTCATTATAGCAAATAACCTCTAAGAAGCCAAAGGTGGTTGTAAGTTGATTTACTCTAAATTCTGTGATTGTTCTCTTTTGAGAAAGCTTTGTTTTATCTCTCCTGGGGCTAAGATCCATTAGCAGTCCTGGGGTTCACCCTCCTTTGGCCCTTTATTTCAAGCAGGGGCTCTCTGAAGGGGATGGTCCTCAAGGACAGAGACTTGTCAGCTCCTCGCACATTTGAGAGTTCCCAGGGAAGTTTGAAACCTTCTTGGCCTTGACCCCTGGTCCACATACACTGTCTCATTGAATGAAACACAAGGCTTAGGAAAGACACGTTATCCTATTTGGTGCATTTTCCAACAACCAAGGAACAAGTGGGCACAATTGTTTACAGTCGGAATTCTGTGTACACACAGTGAAGCAAACCCCTAAGAGGGAAGGTTGGAGCTGACATTTTACCCAAAAGGAGAAACACTGTGAAAAAAGTCATCTTGGAGGTGCTAGCATGTGAAGCTTGAATTAAAAATATTTTAATGCCCTTCTCCTTGCCTACCAGATCTGATATTTGGGGTTTCTGTAATCAAGAATTGAAAACATTATTCATAGTTCTAATATTTACTTTAAGAGCACATTGGGGTTTCCCTGTTCAGTCACTGAAGTACAAGGCAGAGTTCAGCCCTGGGCAGCATGGTAGCTCAGGGAGCTGGTTTCCTGGAGGGTGACTGGGACAGAATAGCAGGTCTGGCTCACACAGACCCTTCAGATTGTCCGGCTTTCCCCAGGACTTGTCTAGGCCTAGAGTTGGGGTTCAGCCCACCAATCCCCTTTCTTCCAATGTCTCCTCTACCCCTGTCCCCCATGTCTTTGGGAGTCTAGTGACTAAAACTTAATTTGCAGTAAACTTTCTGAAGTCTCTAAAAGCATTTTTTGGGGTGGTTTTGAAATTTTCTAATTAGAGTTGGAGAATTGGATGGAAGCTATCATTTTAAATCACTTTGTGTTTTTCTTTTAGAGAGGACTTGGAAGCCTGTATATTTATTTCAGGATGAAGGGAAAAAAAAGACAGTCTAAGTTGAGTCACATAAATGAGAGGGCGTATGAGAGAGGAGGGCAGTGACTGCCACCAGTATTACTCAGAAGTCGGTGGGTTTTATGACATGTTATTTAATGTTTACCACTGGCTGCTGGATACAGGCTGTAACAAGATGATTACAGGCGGCCGACTATTTTGCTTGGGCCTTTGGGCTTGTGTTTGGTAAGATAGGACAGCTTTTAGAATTGCAGGCAAAGATAAATGCCAGAGGTCATGATAATTCCATGTTCTCTAGTTCAGCTATTAAAACAATGACTAGATTGACTCAAATACTGGAACGTTTTAACTGTGTAAGGCTCGGAATTGGAATGAATGACACACGAGTTTCCTCCAAAGACAGACGTTTCTTTACCACAGATGACCCTGGAAACACAAGGACACCCTTTCTAAACAAAACGAACAGCGGCAAAAAGCAAAAACTCAGGGTTATCAGTAGAGAAGGTTCATTCCAAGAATGACTCTGTGAAGCTTATCATCTGTTCCAGAGCTAGAAACTTAATTGTAAATCTTTCCAGCTCGATCCTGTGCATATTCTTTGCATTTCACCAGTGAGATTTGTTTTTGAGTAGCCATGAAATTCTATTTCTCAAAGTTTGGAGATGTAGATAATCACACATACTGTGTGTGTGTGTGTGTGTGTGTGTGTGTGTGTGTGTAAAAGGATTCATGAAAAAATAGGCATTTTATTATTTGAAATGGCTTTCATTGTTGATGGTGTTAGTCTATTTTCTATTTGCATTGTAGCTTAAAAATATTTGCAAGGGTGACTTCAGACTGCTAGTGGTTGTATTCTATAGTTTGAAAAACGTATCTGTATACTGTTTGCTCTTGGAAGTCAAAAGCAAAGCTAGATTTCCTCACCTTTATTATCCTGGTGTCTGGAACAGTATTCAATATATATTTATTTAATAGGATCATGGGTATCTCTTGAATAGTAAACCAGTTAGCCAAGGTCTGCATAAAGGAGATGCATGAAAAAAGAGAATGTGGAAAAGGAGAAATAAAGTAAGAAAGTTAGGAACAAGGCTTTGGAGAGAGGAAAGATCATACCTCCACCGGAGAAGGTATTAGGCCTGCAACTATACAGTATGGAGGTGACAGTGACATAGAGCTCCCTAGGGTGTCTGTTCTTCCTACTGTGATCAGAGGTGATATAATAATGTTATTGTGTGGTCATTTTTCCGGTCCCTGTTGTCCTGATTATCTCTTGCTGCCTTAAACAACCACCTCAATTTAGCAACATAAAACAGAAAAGCATATTTCCATTGGAAACAATATGTGACATTCCCGAGCTGTTCATTTCAGGAATTTTGTGCACAGTATAGCAGACACAGCAAAGCAAGGTGCTGGCTTATCATGTTTTCGTGTATTGAGCTGCAGCTGGGAAGACAGGGACTGTTGGGGCTGGAACCATTTGGAAGGTTCACTCATACATCTGGTACTGTTGGGATGACTGAAGGGGCGGCTCAGCTGGAGTAGTGAGCTGGAGTTCCCTGAGTGGCCTTTCCATGGCCTGGCTCCCTGCAGCATGGCAGCCACGTTCTGAGGAGACATCCATGTCCTGGGAGAGTGCTTCCCAGAGACATTGGCCCCTTAGAGTAGCATCTGCTGAGTTTTTCTTTTGCTAGGTTTTAAGCTTTCAGTTTAAGAGGAGAAGGAATAAGAACACTTGAAGAAAGAGGGCCTCATAAAAACAGGGCAACAATGAAGCATTTCCCACATTGAAAAAAGCTCACAGGGCAAGAAAAGAGCTGTTGCTTCTCTTTCTTAAGTGTGAGGATGAGGGAGCGGGACATAATGGGGCAAACTGTGTTCACAGAAATGAATTAGGCACTTGGATATTAACTGACACCTTCTTTTTAGTATGGTTTTGAGGACCTTGGTTCACTTTCAGGACTCAGCCTGAGGTTAAAACAGAAAAGGGAGGGCTTTGCTGTCATCAGTTGCGCTTGTAAAGTTGTGATTACTCTTCCTTTTATAAAGGGTGTCTTTGTCCTTGGTGCCCTGACTGAGGGAACAACTGGCAAAGCTGTGGTGAATCAGTTGCGGTCCTTCTGGGCCTCAAGGTCTGACATAGGTCAAGGTCATCTTTGTTGTAAGCAGTCAAGGGCACCCTTCACTTCCTTTGTACCCTCTTGGGGGCTCCAGACACAAACTTGGAAAGTCATTCATAGCGATGTTTTCTAAGAGTTTCCATTTCATTAGGAGAGGGAGAGCTTCCTTTTCTCTTTTTCCCCCACTGTGTTCATTCTCTTTCCTCATTCCTTTTCTCTTCATTAATGGTTATTTTTCTTTTGTCCTCTGACCCTTTTTCTTATGCTTAATTTTTCTTTCCTCCCTTCCGTGTGTAACTTCATTTGTATTTCATTTGTACTTCATTTGTACTCTTTATCGAAATCTCCTATATTGACCCAACCATCTTTCTATAACTTTTTCTGCATGGACTCTGTCTGACTATTCCCCTCCCCTCCCCTCTCTTCTCCTCTCTTTTCCTTTTTTTCTTTCTCTTTGCTTTTCCTTCCTCTTTTGGGACTGGGGACAGAATCCAGGGCCTGGAACAGGCTGAGCGGCTGCTCTACTCCTGAGCTACACCCCAGCCTCTTCCTTTCAGGATGCTTGATGGTCTCTTTCTTACAACTTGTGATTTGCAAGTGCTGTAGTTGAGTTCTGATTTTTAGTTACTGAAAAGAAATTACTATCTAATTAAACACAGCTTTCACAAAACATTCTTTTTCAGTACCTATAGCTCTTAAGCAAAAATGAAATCTCAAATATCTTCTTAAACATTTATGTAAACAGATTGGGCATACTAGAGATATTAAGTGAAAAGAAGCATAAATGAAGCTCAGAATCTTATTACTAATAGAAAAGTGATATTCTAGTGTGTGTGTATATATATATATATATATATAAATATTTCAGATACTTGAGCCTAGGAGTGTTTTTTATTTGTAAAGTACACAGGCCTTTTCTCAAGGCTTCATAATTTTATCTGAGTTTAACATGTAGTGGGCACTGTACCATGCTAGTTAATATACTCAGCCTATTTCATTGTGTAATGATTATTAAACGAGATAATAACAAAGAGACAGTTTACAAGTGTCTGCTTATGGTCCTCCCCAATGACTCATATTTCCTTTTTTCTTTTTTCTTGTTTTTGAGACAAGATCTTGCTTTGTAGTTCAGGTTGACTTTGATCACTCACTACGTGGCCCAGGCTAGCCTAGAGTTCATGGTGATCCTCCTGCCTGGGCCTACTGACTGCTGTGATTACAGGCATGTACCACCCTGCCCAGCTTATATTTCCTTTTCACTTTTTGACCTTTCTAAATAGCTTACAAATATACAGCTCATCTTTTAAATCAATTCTTTGTTGAACTTTTATATCTTCTCTTTTTCTCCTTCTCTCTTTCCTACCTTGTGTATTTGTTTGTTTTCATTAAGTAGCGCTATGGTGTCTATTTCTTAAACTAAGTCTTTGATGATTCCTTAACTATTTCCTTGTAAGACACTGGTAGAAGTTAACTGGTAAGTAAATAAATTTAAAGAAAAGCATCATGGAGACATCTGTAGCCACCATGTGTGGAGAAGCCTGTGAGTTATTTTATTTAAGCTTTATGGCTTAGGAGTTTAGAATTTTAGTTCACAAAGCTTTTGAGTGTCACAATTAGAGCCAAAACCAAGATCTTCACTATTACTGCAAAAAATGCCATTTCAGGGGCTTTCAGAGGTGGTTCATGAATTGCAGGAGGATTTGATTTACATAACCTTCTACAATATTGTTTTGAACTCTTTTTTTTTTTTTTCTTTTTGAGACAGGGTCTCGCTTTGTGTTCAGGCTGGCTTGTTTTGAACTCTTAAGAGATTAATGAAGCAGTCATTCAAAATTCTAATAATAGATCAGAGGGAAGGGTCATTATGGCTTGCTTAACCCTCTAGTAGAGCTGGTTTCCAGTTTACCTAGGCATAAAGCATCCCATTTTCTCCTTTCCTGTGCACATATTTACACACCTTATACGTGTGTCATTGACTGGGAAGACTGCACTGTCTTTATTCTGAATCAGGCATAAATTCACCCCCTGACAAGAAGTTGTCTGAGCAAGTTTCTTGCTTCTGCACTGAGTCCTGGGCTCTTGTGAGATTAGAAATTATACAACTTTAAAAGGAAAAATATTGTATTCCTGTTTTTCCAGCTTTAGAGAATTCTTGAGATGTCAAGGTAAGTTTTTAGAAGTGGTTTCACAAACGGCGACCATCTGTGCATGGTGGGGAGAACTGTGTGTGGCCCTAGGACCTCCACCTCCTAGTGTTACAGGACCCACAAGTGTGTGTCCCTCCAGTGAGATCCGAAGTTGTGATCATGATATATTGTATGCAGAAGGATTTTACAGATGTATGAGGTGTGCTCAAACCATGTGGTGGGCGTTTACATTAAAAAGTATTACATTAAGGATGCATTGTCATGAGTTCCCTCAGAGGGCTCCCTCTCACTCTGAACATAGTTATTGCCTCACTCTTGTCACTTTCAGCAGCAGACCTGGAAGTCCTTCTGAGTGTCTTTCGTTGTCCTGTCATAGCTGCCTTCATGTTCTGAGCTGATCAAAAACATTTCTGGTCATTTTGACTGTGGGGAAGGGTCAGAAGTCACATGGTCCAGATCCACTGAAAAAGGTAGACGAAGACATAGGGTTGTGTTTGCATTTGACAGCAATTTACGTATATACTAACTATAAACTTCTTGATAACTATAAACTTCTTGAGAAAGTAGAAAAATGATGGAGTGTGTTTTAAGTGAAGGAAAGTATTTTGAGGGAGATTCATGGCAGTAGCTCTTACACTGTAATAATCTTTTTAATTCAAGTAGTTAGCTTACTTTTAAGTCACACCTCCTAATTATGGTCTTTCATAAGTTGACACTGGGTTAATCAAAGGGAGATTAGCTAGGTGACTCCAGCATAACCAGCTGGGCCTTTAAAAGAAAGAGAAGCAGGAAGATGTTTTCCATTTCGCTCTGGGGAGGGCCACATTGCCCTGTCCTGACAGGACCACAGGATAAGGCCCTGGGTGCTGGCTGGAGTTCCTGATCGGCAGCAAGTTAGGAATTAGGAGAAGACGGCTTCTAGACATATGGCAAGAGGAGATGAATTCCACAGCCATGTGTGGAAAAGCCGAGAAGGGGACTGCTGAGGTCCAAGTAAAGAATAGCTCAGGGGAATGGAAAAAAAGTAAGAATCAAGATACTTCATGTACGGGTACAAATTGTCAATGGTGAATGTGATCATAATATATTCTTAAAATGTACAACTAAACTCAATTAAAAAAATAACTCAGAGCCAACTTACATCTTGGTTTCAGTGCAGGAAACCTAGAACTCAGAATCCAGCTTGACTGTGCTAGACTTGTGACCTGTAGAAACCATGAGATGAGTTTATGCTAATTTGTTAGACCGCAACAGAAAAGTACATTTGAATGTATCCAGATTTCCTTCACATGGAGAAAAACAACAAAATACTAAAGCAAATTGAATATGGAATCTTGATAAATGATCATAAGAATCATCTGTAGTACTGGTTATTGAATGTTAATAAGTGATTATTCCTGCTGATTACCATAATAATAAAATATGCATTTATAAATCTCAGCTCCTAAAACCTACTAATACTAATAGAATACCTCCTTGTCTATTTTAAGCTCTAAGGCATCACTGGAGATTTTTTTTATCCATTTGAGAACAAAAGGGTTTCATTATTTGGAAACCACTAACTTAACTAATAGGCACTTTTTAAAAAGTCTGCATTTTTGGTTGTTTTAAGATTGTGCCTGTTGGCAGGAGAAAGAAGAGCAGGATAATGCCAGGCTAATTTATAGTGAGCACATTATTTTTAAATGTACATTTATCTTTCATTGTTCTCTCATTACAGGGTAATACATGGATATAAAAAGTCCAGCCACTTATTTTGATTCAGACAGATGAGTTTCATGCTATAATAATGTTCTAAAAACAAAATTCATTTCAATAGTAATTTGAAACTTTAAAAAATTAGGCCATGGAATTGATTACCTTTCTGTTGCTGGAACAAAATGCCTGACATAGGCAATTTAAAAGAGAAAGGATTTATTACTGTTTACAGTTTTAAAGGGTTCAGTCCATGAGTGGCTTCTTCCAAGGCTAACCGTGGCAGAGAAATGTGATAGAGAAAAGCTGCTCGTTTCACGGAGGCAGAGAAAACAGGTAGAGAGCTAGGGGCAGAGGAAGGGGCTGGGGTGATGCCTCCACTTGCGGGCGAGGCCTGCACTGGCATCTCCCAGCAAGGACCCACCTTCTAGCAGCACATTCAGCTATGAATTCCTGAGTGGGTTAATCTACCGAGAAGTTTGGGCCTCTTTGATAGAATCTTTTTCTGAAAGGCTTACTTCTAAATACAGGAGCCTTTTGGGGGACATTTGTGACCCAAACTATAATAGCCATGCTTCAACTACGTCTTAAAAGTGCAGAAAAAGGGCCGGAGATTTAGCTCAGTGGTTCCAGCACCTGCCTTGCAAGCGCAAGGCCCTGAGTTTGATCCCAGTAACCACATACAGCAATCAATACCACATACCACAGTGCTGGGTGTGGTGGTGCACACCTGTAATCCCAGCACTGGGGAGGCAGAGGCAGGAGGATTGCTGAGTTCCAGGCTTGCCTAAGCTACATAGTGAGCTGAGGGCCAACCTGAACTACAAAGTGAGACCCTGTCTCAAAAAAAAAAAAAAAAAAAAGTGCAGAAAAAGATAACTGTCTCCTGTCTACATCACCAGCAGATGTTAATAATCACTAACATCTTTCCTGTTGTTTTACATCACCTTTAAATAACCTTACAAGTGCATCTGTAGTCCTGTCTTACCGTTTTCCCTGTTTCTCCTTTCCCGGGGGTAAATATAAACCCACAATTGATGCATATTATTCTCATGAATGTTTGATAGGTTTTCTACATCTATATATTTGCATGAATAATAGATCGAATTGTTGTGTGCTTTAAAATTTAAATCATTGTATCCTGCTGTAGGTAACCTTTCACAATTTAATCTTTTTACTCAGAGTAATATTTTTGCACTGAATTATGTATGATATCCTATGGCATGAATAAAGCAGTTGATTTATCCATTTGGTTACAGATAATTGGCTGTTTTCTCAATTTTGGTCTCACCCATAGTACTGTGTTACACTTGCATTTGTGCATATTTACTTGGTACTGTTTGAAAGCTTCTCTAGAATGGAGTGTAGAAGACTGGGGATGTAGCTCAGTGGCACAGTGGCTGCCTGGCAAGTATGAGGTCCTGAGTTTGATCCCAAGCACACAAAAAAAAAAAAGAAGGTAGAATCCTTTGGGATAAGAAAGCACACTAATCTTAAATTTAGTAGTAGGCATAACCAGAATGCTTTCCAGTGTGGTTCTACCAGCTTGCAGCCACCTGTAGAGAGCTCCTGTTCCCGTCAGACCAGTGTGTGTGTGTCAGGGTCTTGGTTACGTTAACTACTGGATGGAGATGCCATGTGACTACTTGTGGTCTTAGTTTACATTCCTCTAACTGCTAAGGCCAAGCATGTTTTCCTATATTTATCTCCTCTTCAGATTTCCCTTCTATAGACATCTTGTACCATCTTTGTGCAACAGTGGGTGAGGTGTTTTATTCTTACTGGTTCATGGGACCTCCTTCTAGGGTATGGACACAAATTTTCTTTTGTATATCTCCCTGGAGACTGGCTATTTCTTTTTTTAACTTTTCTAGGGTGTCTAGTCTCAAGTCAGCTTTTCTACAACCATTTTAATGTTATCAGGTTTATCTTTTTTTGATTTCGTTTTCTTTGTCACTCGGACTTTTAGTATCTTGTTTAAAACTCTGTCTTTCTTTGTCTCTGTCTCTCTATCTCTGTTTCTCTCTCTCCCTCTCTCTCTCTTTCTTTTTTTGAGACTGGGACTGGATCTCACTGTATAATTCAGACTGGCCTTGAACTCATGGTGATGCTCATGCTTTAGTCTCCCAAGTGTTGGGTTTACAGGTGTGTGTTACCATGTGGGCTTGTATGTTTTAGAAATATTCTCTTGTGTGTTCTTTCAAAAGTCAGAAAATTATGATTTTTATGAAGGCCATTAATCCATTTTGAGCCCCCACACCTGGCATTGTGGTATATGGAACTGATTGCTAGTGGGCATGAGTTACCGGTGGTGTTGTATGTGGTTATCGGGATTGAATCAGGGAACTTGCGCTTGCTTGGCAGTCTCTGAAACCACTGAGCTAAATCTGCGGTCCCATTAATCCATTTTGAATGTGGGGTGTGTGTGTGTGTGTGTGTGTGTGTGTGTGTTAGTATTTTACTTTCATCTTAGTGACAACAGCCAATTGTCCCACACCACTTATTGGATTACTTATTGCCCACCCCCTTTCCCATGATTTGCATTCTTTCTTTTGTCATAAATGAAGCTTTTATGTTTCATGATGGCCTCGTGGCTCTCTTCTGTTACTGTCACTTCTGTGCTTAGTGACAAGACTTCATGTCTAGTAGAATGAATCTCTGCCACTGGTTTCTCCTCCCATCCACCTTCCTCCTCCTTTTCCCTCCCCCCCCCCGCATCAGCATCATCAGAAGGACCTTGCCTTACGTATCTCATTTTTCCATGTGAATTTTAGCATCTGCTTGCCAGATCTCATTAGAATTCTGACTAAAATTTAGTTTAATTTATAGATTAATTTTGAGGGCAAATTTCTTTTTTTTTTTTTTTTTTGAGACAGGGTCTTGCTTTGTAGTTCAGGCTGGCTCTGAGCTCACTATGTAGCACAGGCAAGCTGCTGCAAACTCAGCAATCCTCCTGTTTCTGCCTCCCCCGAGTGTTGGGATTATAGGGGTGAGCCACCACGCCTGGCACAGTGGTATGTGGTATTGATGGCTGGTGGGCATGAGTTACCACGTCCAGCATTGTATGTGGTTACCGGGATGGAACTCAGGACCTTGCGCTTGCGAGGCAGGCGCCAGAACCACTGAGCTAAATCTCCGGCCCTTGAGGGCAACTTTCTTTAGGATGTTGACTATCCCATCATGAAGACAACAAGTCTTCCCATTTATTATAATCTATTTATTGGAATGTTATGTAACATTTTCCACTAAGGCTTTATCATTTTATTTTAAACTTATTTGTAATTATTTAGTAAGATATATGCCTAGATATCTCATAATTTTATATCCCTCAGAAAGCATACCTGTTGTTAAGCATGTTTATCATTTATAGCTATTAATGTACCATTTACTGTCTTCTGTGTTTAAGGCATTCTGTTGAGCTTATTTTTTGCATGCTGAGATGTATTTATTAATGTCTTCCCTTTTGAGGAGGTTAACAAAATTGAATATCAGAGATTAACTTGAATATGGTTGTTCGTGGGTATCCGTACAGCTTGGACTTGGACTGTGCTGTCTTAAATCTTTTGCTTTTGCTAAAAGCTTTGCCTTTTTAATTAAGCTACTGTATCTCTGATGCATGCTGTCTTGTTCAGCAGGATCTTTTTATTGTAAAAAAAGAAAGTGTCATTCTAGAGTCTTTATGTGAAAGAGGCAATTAATTCATCAAGTGGATGTCCTTTTAGATCAATTAGTTAATTCATTTGGATAGGCACATTCATGGCAAAGAATATATCCGTAAAATAAAGGCTTTCTCCAGCTAATTCTCTTAAGGAATTAAAACACCAGTCCTAACTGAAATGCCCCTTTAAAAATACTGTTTAGTCTCCGGGCGTGGTAGCTCACGCCTGTAATCCCAGCACTCGGGAGGCAGAGGCAGGAGGATTGCTGAGTTCAAGGCTTGCCTGGGCTACATAGTGAGCTCAGGGCCAGCCTGAACTACAAAGCAAGACCCTGTCTCCAAAAAAAAAAATATATATTGCTTAGTCAGTGCCGGGCATGGTGGCTCACGCCTGTCATCCCAGCACTCGGGAGGCAGAGGCAGGAGGATTGCTGTGAATTCAAGACTTGCCTGGGCTACACAGTGAGCTGAGGGCCAGCCTGAACTACAAAGTGAGACCCTGTCTCAAAAAAAAAAATATTGCTTAGTACCCACATGAATGCTTAGGCATGTGTAGGGTTACCTTCCCCACTTGGACAGCTCTGGACACAAATCTTGGAATGTACTGTGGGGCTCCAGGGAAAAGCAGGAGAAAAGTTAATGTAGCAGGCACAGAAGTTTTAAATACTTCATAAATACTTCATTTTTTGCTTTTTAATTGACATAAAATAATTGTCATTTGTGGGATAAAGCAATGTTTTTATCCACATGTACATTGTATCATGATCAAACAGGTTACTGCTCTTTGTTACGGCTGAATGCTATTCCTTTGTATATACAGAGCACGTTTTCTTCACCCATTTACCTACTGATGGACAGCTAGGCCCTTCCTTAAATAGGTCATGATGAATAGTGCTGCAATAATGGGTGCAGACATCTCCTCCACACGCTAACTATACTCCTCAGATGTGTACGCGGTAGTGCGAGTGTTGTGCCAAACAGTTAGTGTAGCTCTAATTCTAGCTCTCTGAGCAACTTCCAAACTCTTTACCACAATGGCTATATTAATACTACATTCGCACTGAGAGGGATGAGTGTCCTTTTCTTTACATCCTCCTCAGTGCTTGTTACTTTTTGTCTTTCTGCTGGTGAGAGCCATTTTATTAAAGTTTGGATTTGCATTTTAGTTTTGTGTGTGTGTTTGTTTTAAGTTTTTTGAGACAGGATCTCGCTTTGCAGTTCAGGCTGGTCCTGAAGTCACTAGCCCAGGCTAACCTTGAACTCACAGCCATCCTCCTGCCTCTGCCTTCTGAGTGCTGGGATTATAGGCATGAGTCACCATGCATGGCACTGTGGTACGTGGTACTGAGGATTGGACTCGGGACCTTGCGCTTGTCAGGCAGACGCCAGAACCACTGGCCTAAATCCCTGGCCCTGCTTTTCAGTTTTTAACACCTTTAAACGTTTCTTATTTAGCTGTCCTCTTACATGTACCATCTGTACAAACACCTCTAGAAAATTCTACTTGGATTCTAATTGCATATTTTGACAAAGGATGGGAAAGAGAGAAGATGGAAGCAAGGAACCTCTAGGGCACTGAGGTGAAATTCCGCGCTTTCCTTGATGTGTTTCTAGTGAATGGGTTCCTTTCCAGCTCTGAGTGTAGGTCCTGATTACCCATACCCCTTCTGGCCTTCTCTTCTCCCATAACCTTTCCTTGTGGGCCCACAACAGGTGAATGCCTGATTCACAACAGGTGAATTGTCTGTAAACTTTCTTTGGTGTGAGGACTTCCTGGTGCTGTTTTTCGTGTATAACCTGATGGAATATGACTCACTATATACTCACCTATGGGTTGATGGGGGAATGTCAGCAAATACGTCTCATTTCTTTTTTAAAAATGTGGTGATGTGTGGACCTAATCATAGGCATGTCACAAATACTCATGGGTTGACTGATGATTGTAGCATAGGGAAGGGAAGGAAAGATGGCTTGAGATTTATTTGCATTGTGGGAAGAAAGACCCCTTTTTCTGTTATTTCTATCTTTGAAGCCTGAAGATCCTTTCAGTGTTAGTTTATAGGTATATTTTGCGTTCTAGACACTGGGGTTGAACAAAACTTGACAGTACCTCCCCACTGAGTGCATGTTCTTGTGGGTTTGGAAACAGGCAGGGATATTTTACAAAATGAACAAAGTGTACGTGTTTTTTTTTATTTATTTGTTTGTTTGTTTGAGACAGGGTCTTGCTTTATAGTTCAGGCTGGCCCTGAGCTCACAGTGTAGCCCAGGCAAACCTCAAACTCAGCAATCTTTCTGCCTCTGCCTCCCAAGTGCTGGGATTATAGGATTGAGCCACCACACCTGGCTATATATTTTTTAAAGGAGGGCAGGACAGTAAAGTCTTGGGGGCAGACTGTTCTAGATGATGCGATTATAGTTTATGCTAAAACCTTGGCTGCAGAAGAGGTCACAGGGCTCTCAGGGCTCTGCAAAAAGGGTATAGTGACCAAGGGGTCACTGGTTCTGACAGTCGGCTGGTTCTGGGAGATTTATCCTGTGGGTGAGGGGAGCCTGGACCCTCCCTGCTGGTCCCTTCTGTCCCCTCTATTAGTGATGTCCATTTCCCCAGCCAGCAAAGGGGAAAGACCTTCAGGGTCCAGCTCAGATCACAATGTGTGGCCAACAGTGGTGGGTTTTGAGCTCCAGGCAACAAATGGAAAACTGGAACACTTGTGTTGCCTCTCAGGTTTTTCCTCTCCCACAAACAGCGCTGCAGCGACCACCTTGTTTGCCTCCCTGATGTTGGTGTGGGGTAAACGTGTGCTGGAATTTGAATTTGAACATTCTCAAGGTCTTCATTACACAAGGCCATATAATCTGCCGACAGTGTGTCCTGGCGGACTGTCCTTCATGTTCTGTACGGGAGGAAAGGTATCACTCGCTGTCAGAGAACTTGCTCTGCCTTTGCCGTGTGGATCTGTTTTTTAATCTCTGGATTTGTACTCCGAGTGGGGGTGGTGCTCAGAGCCTGCAAAGCCCAGCTCGGCCTGTGCCCCGCACTGTGGTGGGGAGGGGGTGGGGGTGAGGATGTTCCAATCCCCAGTCCTTGGCTCAGTCCCCTGAACTGCTTCCCTCACACTTCAATTCACGGCTTCTGACGGCTTCATTTTCCTAAAACTCCTTCATCATATATGCGGTCTTGCTCAAGAGCCCCAAATGTTTCCTCTCCTGTTTATTGAACTAAACAGAAGAGAACTGACCTCTGGGCTGGCCCCTTCGCCTGTGTTATGCTGATGAGGAGACTGGAGCAGACTGATTTGCCTAAGGTCGCCCGGGAAGGTACTGGCCTTGATGCAAACTGGGCCTCCTTCCTTCCGGCCCACTGACGCTCACAGACTGCTGCGGGCCCGGCATCCTCAGCCCAGTATTGTTCTTCAGTGCAGCACCTTTTCTGCAGAGGCTTGATGTCCTCCTCCCACCAATGCTCAGTGTTCCCTTGCTGGCGCTCCCTGTGGTACCTCAGTGGTCCCGCTTGACCTCTGTGCCCAGCGAGACCCCTGCACTTGCTTCAGCGCCAAGTCCAGTGCTCGCAGCTGAGTCGTTACCTCCTGGCATGCTGTAACAAGGCGCAGTCCATGGCACTGTCCCTTGGGATGCTAGAGGAGCATGGACATTCGTTAAAGTCTACCCTGAGCTTCTATTTTGATCTCTGGGCACCAGCTGCTAGGAGCTGTCTGCCTGCCTCACGTTGGCTAAGGAGGTGAGCAATTTCCTGGCTTTCTGGCAGTCATGGACCTTAAGTAGTGCACGTTCCTTCAAGGCAAGTTTGCTCATCTCCAGAAAAACATATTGTTCTTTACCTCTGTCTTCTGGGGGGTGCTTGAGTAAAACGCCTAGGGGACAGGAAGTCTTCTGTGTTCCTCTGCTTGGATTTGCCAGCTCCTGGTAGACTCTTGGACCCTTGAGAGCTGACTGTCCCCCTCTGCTCCTTCAGACCCAGATTACAAATATAGATAGATGGATGCATAGATAGACAGACAGACAGACAGACAGACAGACAGACAGATGGGGATGGTGGGTAGACACAAACCATTCCTTGTAGAACAGGCCTTCCATCTTCCGGTCTGTGTTTACAGACCACACAGAGGTAGCTAACAGGTACCTCTTTTGCTTGTCTTGTTCTTTCTGTCGTTTTTTTTTTGTGTGTGTGTGAGACAGGGTCTCTCTTTGTAGTTCAGGCTGGTCCTGAGCTCACTATGTAGCCCAGGCAAGCCTGGAACTCAGCAATCCTCCTGCCTCTGCCTCCTGAGTGCTGGGATTATAGGCGTGAGCCACCACACCCAGCACTGTGGTATGTGGTATTGATTGCTGGTGGGTGGGAGTCACTATGCCTGGTATTGTTGTATATAGTTACCTGGGATCGAACCAGTGACCTTGCGCTTGCTAAGCAGGCACTGGAACCACTGAGCTAAATCTCCAGCCCTTGTTCTTTCTTTCTTTTTGCTCGCCAGCTTTCAGAAATGGGCACAGAATAGCCCAGCTGTGCAAAGTAAAGTGAATAAAGAAATTATAGTCAAGGGTGGAATCCTAGTTAGGCCTCTAGGGGAAAAAAGGTAAAAAATAAGTCAAATTATAGATCCTTCAATTAACAGGTGAAGATGAAAGGCTATAGCTATAGAGGGGTGTTGGGGACACTATCCTTAATGACACTCAACTCAGCAAATGGTCAGCACCCTAGTTAGGGGAAATACATCTTTGGAACTGTTGCGCACCTTTCTTCATTATCCTTCTCCTCACCTCTCTGCCTTTTTCTCTCTGGTTCTTTGGGAGTTTGGATTTTGTTTTAGGATATTTTTAACACACCTCCTTAAATGTCAGCTCCTTGGTCCTCTTGTCTAGAGCATGGCTGTGTAACCTAGCAACTGCCAGATCACATACGGCCCTCACTTGTTTCATTAGCCCCAAGATCTGAAGATCAAACCGATGGACATAACCAGCAGCAGGGATCAGGTTTCCATGAAGAATCCATCTCTGTGACTGTTAACTATTGGTTCTGAAGGACAGCATTGTTTTGTGGCAGGATATCTAAAGCCAGAAACTCTTGACTTCTGGAGAGGGAGAGACAAAGATAGATGAAAATAGAGAAGACTCAGGCTGCCAGAAGGTCCCTGTTCTGCCCATGGCTGGAAGGCCTGGACCCCTGAGATTGTATGCATCCTCTCTCTCTCAGACCTTCTGTTGTCTTTGCTAAATAGCAGAATGAAGAGTACAATTTGAACTTTGGACCAGGCAGTCATTCTTAGCTTGTCTGACTAATCAGAAAGTTGTCTTACTGAGTGAAACAAATTTCAGGGGGAAGATACGACAACAAAGGCATTTTTCTGCAGGGTTTGCCTTACCCAGTCCATGTGGGAGCTACGTGGATGAGCTAATGGTATAAAAACACCAAGGCTTCCCATTGAAGCTCTTTTGTAGTTCAGACTGGTCCTGAGCTTACTATATAGCCCAGGCAAGCCTCGAACTCAGCTGCCTCTGCCTCCTGAGTGCTGGGATTACAGGCTTGAGCCACCAGCATTGTGGGGTGTGGTAATGATTGGTGGTGCAATATCGTATCATTGCATGTGGTTACTGGGATCGAACCCGGGACCTTGTGCTTGCTAGGCAGGCAGCGGAACCACTTAGCTAAATCTCCGGCCCCTCTTGGAGGCTCTTGAGCATGCCAGGGGCCAGTGCCATCTGCAATGGTGATGTGAATAAATATGACAGTGGTTTCCCTGGCTTTCTTGGGCCTTTGTCATTCTTCTTGTAAGTTGTGTGATTATAGTATGTGCCAGAGCCAGCGGGACAAAACAGTGGGGTCATGAAGCCGAAGGGTGTGGATTAAGAAAAGAGAAGAAGACAGGAAAATGGGCTCGAGAGGACCTCTCAGTCAGTACTGAGCAGGCCCTGAGTTTATTCTTTAGTGCTCTTTTATAGTATTTCTAGCTACATTGCTCAAGTGCAAAGCTTACAGTTGATAATGTAATTAGTGGTTAACATATAGGTTTAGCATGATTAGAATCTAAATCTACAGGAACCTGAAATACAAAGATAACCTTGTCTGGCAGCCAGTACCTAAAAATTTCCGGAATGTGCTCTCTCTGCTCCTAAAACTTCTCCCCAGGTGATGGCAAGTTTCTTATCTTATGCTAAAGACTAGCCCAGGCTCTCAAGGCACAAGTCTTTGTCTCTTAGAATACTTCCCTATTTTCTACTCTTGAAAAGTTCCTTCTCTTTGTCATTTTATTTTATTTAATCACTAGAACAGTATCTTTTATCATTAATGGGTAGTCAGTAAATGAAGCAGAGATTGTGTTAGAGGAAGAACAGCAAATTCCTAACAGAAGGAGCAAGGGAAGGCAAGGCAACTCTGGGCCAGAGGTTGATTCCCATAAGACTTCTTTGATCAGGCATCCCAATGCAGCGATCCAAAGGTCGCAGATCATCCTGGGAGCTGGGCAGCACCGTTCTGTATAGTGCAGATCTCGCAACTGCTAGTTGGTGCAGCACCCAGTGCAGATCTCCAGGCCTGAAAAGAGTCTCCTCTAGCAGGGTCTGCTTCCCACAAGTATATTTTCCTGCAGACATGTTCTGCCTGCATCTCTTCATGTCCCTATTTTTGAGAATCTGGTTTGAATTTTGTTTGTTTGTTGCAGGTTTTATTACCTTGAAGTGCGGAATACTTATTTCCAATGTACTGAGTCTTCTTACAAATGCTTTATTTAATTTGTAAAATTTAAGCTTGTTACTTTCCACCTGAAACATAAAACATGAAAGATACATATGTTTATAAAGTACCATTGGAATATTTTGATACATGTATACACTGTGTGATTTTAAATCAGGTAAACATATCTCCTCAAACCTGCATCCTTTCTTGATTAAAACATTCAGAATTTTTTTTTTTTTTTGAGACAGTGTCTCGCTTTGTATTTCAGGCTGACCCTGAGCTCACTGTGTAGCCCAGGCAAGCCTCAAACTCAGCAGGCCTCCTGCCTCTGCCTCTGCAAAATACCTGAGATGACAGGCGTGAGCCACCGCACCTGGCAATGTGGTGTGTGGTACTGATAGCTGGTGGGCATGAGTCACCACACCCAGCATTGTATGTGGTTACCGGGGATCGAACTCAGGATCATTGCACTTGCGAGGCAGGCGCTGGAACCACTGAGCTAAATCTCTGGCCCTCATTCAGAATTCTTTCTTCTAGCTTTTTGAAGTATACAGTGTTATTCAGCTTTCTGTCACTTTGGCAAAATACCTGAGAAAAACATCTTACAAAGAGGAATTGATTTTGGTTCATGATTTTGGAGGTTTCAATCTGTAGTCCCATTGCCTTTGGTGGTGAGATGGGCACCATAGTGGGCAGTGAATGGTGGAGGAAACTGCTTACTTCGTGACAGTGGAAAAGCAGAGGAAGAGAGGAAGTCACCTGGGTCCCAGTAATGCCTTCAAGGACACACTTCCTTCCAGTGGGCTTTTCCATCTAATCTTTCTACCCCCACTCAGTAGCACCATGAAGTGTTGGCCAAGATTTTAGGGTCACTATGTAATCAAACTATAACATTAACTGTGATGTGTTCTCTCCTTGTTGTGGAATAACACCCTAGACCTGTTTAATCCTATCTAACTTACTTTGTGCCTATTGATCAACCTCTTTCTGTCCTTCCCATTTTTGTACTATTCTCCTTGTCTTTGGTAACCACCATTCTGCTCTCAGATTCTGTGAGATCACCTATTCATGTTTCACATGTGAATGACATCATGTGGTATTTATCTTTCTGTGTCTGGTACTTCACTTAAGATAATGTTCTCCAGTTCTATCCAGGTTGAAAATGGCAGGATTTCATTCCTTTCATGAGTGAATAATATTTCATTGTGTGTATATACCACATTTTCTTTATCTACTCCTCAATTGAGGGATACTTAAGTTGTTTGCATTTCTTGGCTGCAATGAACACGAGTGCAGAAGTCTCTTCAGGAATTGAGTTAATTTCCCTTGGATAGACCCCAGTAATATGATTGAAGGGTTGTACAGTTCTCTTTTTGAGCTTTTTGAGGAACATTCATACTACTCACCATAGTAGTTGTTCTACTGTATATCACTGTCAACAGTGGGAAGACCTTCCCTTTGCTCTGAGTCTTCACCAGCACTTGTTATACTTCATCTTTTGGAGAACAACCATTCTTACCAAAGTTCAGTGATGTCTCACTGCGATTTTGATTTGCATTTCCCACTGATCAGTGATGCTGAACATTTTTTCAGATACTGGTTGGTCTTTTGTAGGTTTTTGTTGCTGTTGAAGATTCATCTATTAAAGTGAATTGGCCATTTTTGATTTTTTTTTGAATCATTGCATTTTTTGAGTTCTTGGCAGTTTTGAATAGTAGCTCTTTGTTACATGTATAGCTTGAAAGTGTCTTTTCTTGTTCTGTAGTTTTTCTGGATTCTTTCTTTTACTGCTTACCAAGGGTTAGAGTGTAACAGTTTCGAGCGTTCATCAGAGTAACTTGGCAGAACAGTGGAAAAGCAGCACACAGGCATCTGCTTTAGTGGTTGTGGATTGGGAGCCCTGTATTTTAACATGAAAGGTGATTCTAAAGATCCATCAGAAATAGAGGGCTAAATGCTCATTTTCCAGAGTGAGGTGAATGGCAGTTTCTTGGTCTTGTGAGTTGATGGACACCTTGTTTTCTTTCTTAATAAAATCTTCCTCATTTAGGGGGGAGGTGAGTTTTTGTGCATTTTTCCTTCCTTGCAGCTTTATATGTCATTAATTGTGCTCCTGTTCAGACTGAAAAAGGTGTTTAGCCTCAGGTGAATGCTATATAGATGGGCTTTGTGCACATCTGGCTCCATAGTGTTCTCCAGTTCTATCCAGGTTGATGCAAATGGCAGGATTTCATTCCTTTCATGAGTGAATAATATTTCATTGTGTGTATTTACCACATTTTCTTTATCTGCTCCTCAGTTGAGGAATACTTAGGTTGTTTGTTACCAGTACAGTCAGTTGCTAAGACAGAGTAACAGGTTCGCTGCTTGCTCCAGGGAGGAGGACACCACCATGCCAAGGAGTAGGGACAGATCAGTCAGGGTTCAGCTAGACACGCTGATCCAGTGGCAGCTACGTAGCTAGATACTTATTGGAAGGAACTGTCGTGTGTGATGATGGGGCTGGCTCAGCAAATCTGAAATCCATAGGACAGGCTGCAACTTGCGGTACCGAGTCAGTGTGATGTCTACAGGTGGAAGTTTTCCTCTTCAGGGAACCCTCAGATCTGTTTTTAAGATTTTTTTAAATTATGAGATTCACCTGGATTATTTAGCATAATCTCTCTTACCTAAGTCGATCAAGTATAGACTTCAGTAACATTTGGAAAATACCTTTATAACACTACCTAGAATTTATTGACTGAATAATTGGGACTGTAGCCAGTCACCCTGACACATCAAAAAGACCATAAAAAAACACAAATAAAAACCCTCGTAGAAGGTTAGACTTTATGGAGAATTAAAAATTTGTTGTAGTGGGTCATTCTGTGTTTGGCCCATGATGCTACATTCTAGGATTGGTGGATGCGTGGAAGAATTTCAGGGTGAACCTTTGGGTGAAGATCATTGGTGGTTTCCATTTAAGAGTCTGTGGATTTTTCAGGAAATTCCTGATATTCCTGATGGTGGTCCTGCCATTTGCCTGCATTGCAGGCTCCAGGCAGAAGTCAGCGGTGCTAATGAAGATAGAGCAGGAGCAGAAAGTGCTGTTGTTGTGGAGTGTGGGGCTCGGGTGTTGGAATTCAGCAGAGTATGGGGCGGTGCACATGGTGTCTCTTCTCAGCCCAGATGCTCAGGATTCCCTTGGAAAGAAGCAGGGCAGCGTGCTCCTGTGTCTGAGATGCTGTGTCCTTTTGTACCCAGAGACCTCTCCACAGGCAAATCCTGCCTGTCTCGAGAGGGGCTTCTGCAGTGCTAACTGCACTAAAAGTGGGTGCTTCCCCCTTCCTCCATGTCCCCTGTTCCCCAGTCCCATCTCAGCCGATGAAGTGCTTGTACCGTATGGTACTCCAGACTGAACTGTTTCATGGCACAGAGATAATTATTACATGTCCTTCTGTCTTACTATACCGAGTTTCTTGAGGCAAAGGGTTATTCCCATGTAACTTTCTATCTGCCTCAGTGATTTGTCTGTGGCGTGGCATTCAGTAAGTAGGTTTTGCTATTTATGAACAAATGCTTATGGGGGCATGACCATATGCCAGGATGAGCAAGTTGACTGTTCTAGAAGGGAGGGCTACAGTAGCAATGTATTGTCACAGAGGGAACACCCTGGGGATGGAGGGAGATGGTTAGTCATGCATGCATGCGCGCGCACACACACACACACGCACGCACGCACACACACACACACACACACACACACACACACACGGCTTATTGAATGCTGCAGTAAGGAACGTGCATCCGAAGCAGGGCTGGAGGAGAGAGGAGGGTGGGAGAGGGGCCAGTGGGCACCTGGCTCTTGTTGACCGGAAGTGGCTCAAAGGCAGAATTCCTCCCTGGCCATGCCGGCCTGCACATACAAGAGGTGTACGGTTGCTACTGACTGTGATTCTGCTGGATATGTGCTACTGTCCTCAGGCCATCATAGCTCACACTGTCAGATTGCATATAATGCCTGGCTAAAACATCGAAGGACACAGCAGTTTATCTTTTAGATACTTTTATTTTTATGCTTAATAATAAATGACTTAAAAAAAAAAGCGTTTGTAACATGCCAACCCTTGTTCCAAGCATTTTAAATGGATTGTCCTGAGCACTGACAGTGACCTCAGGAAGGGGGCACTGTCTGTGCCTTTCGCCTGAGGAATCAAGGGCACAGGACAGCAAGGCCACGCGTACCACGTTCCCTGGCTGCGGTGACGTTTGTCCACTCTCAGTGGTCACGTCACTCTTGAGCGGTGGTCTACTTTGCTGGGGTGGACTTTAGGGAAAAAAAGCAAGGACCAGGGAGTTAGCTCAGTATTTCCACGCCTGGCTCACAAGTTCAAGGTCCTGAGTTCAAACTCTATTACTAGGAGAAAAAAAAAAAGGAAATAAAAGCAACTCAAGCCTTTTCCTTCATTAACAAGGTTGACATTCTACATGGGGTTTTCCTTATAGAGCAGTTGGTGTCCTCAGCAAGAGAAGTGAGGTCCAGCCGGACGTGGTGGTGTATGATTGTAATCCCAGCACCTGGGAGGCTGAGGCAGGAGGCACACAAGTTTGACCCTGTCTTAAAATAAAACATATAAAAGGAATGTGGATGTAGCTCAGTGCAAGAGTCTTAGGTTCGATCCATAGACAGACAGGCAGACAGATAGACAGGCGGAAAGAGAGGAGTGTGCTAGGTTAGAGTTCCCTGACCGAGCACCACCTGGAAAGCAAGGCCTGGCCATTGCCTGTGTGAGTTTGATGTTTCTCGTTTCAGGAGCCAAATTTCAGAATGTCTCTCTGTCTCTGTCATGACAGTCTCTGTCCCCCCTAACCTCCACTCCCAGTGCTACAGAATGAACCCAGGGTTTTTGCAGTGAGCGAGATTCCCAGCCATTTTTATTATTTATTTTGAGACACAGTCTTACTAATATGTCCAGGGTGGTCGCAAACTTACAGTCCTCCTGCCTCAGCCTCTCAGAGTGCCTGGATTACAGGCCTGCACCAACCACGCGAGAAGTCAAATGGATTGTCGACAGAGAAGGCCTGAGTCAACCAATGGGAGATGCTCTGCCCTAAACAGCATACAAATCACTCCCATCCTTGAGCCAGGCCCAGCCAGGCCCAGCACACAGATCACTCGCTGTTCTTGTGACCCTCTTTAAACAGAAGATTGACCCCATTTAGGGAAGAGGAACTGAACCACGATCACTGTGAGGTCCCCCAGACAGATCACTGACCGTTTTGGAAAAGGATCAAAATTCAACTTTATTGCCGGCGGCTTTCTAGGGATTCACATGGCCCTAGAAGCCACAAACCGAAGTTGACACTCATTTTTATGCCTTGACGTTGCTGTGGGAGGGGAAACAGCAACTGCAGTCGCGACAGAGATGGTCGTTAATCTCAGCAGAATTACATAAGCAAAGGCAGTGAAGGGGCAGCGGGAGTTTGGCATCGCCTCGCTCTGGTGAGCTTGCAGTGCAGTAGTGACCACTTACCATATGTCTTCCTCAGCGAGCGGTTGCACGGTTAACCTGCCGCTGCCCGTTGTTACACTGGGAGACAGGTTTCACTCTCAGAACCATCGTGCAGGGTGGTTCAGTAGCTTACACTGAGTCTACACAGATGGTTGGAGGTAGGAGTGGAATTTGAACCCAACTTTGCCTATGAGTAGTTTTAATCCTGCTTTGGTTTTCATACGAATAATCTTTAAGCTGTGTTTTCCAAGCAGTCTTGCTTGGGTTCCAGAGAGTAACTAGTCAGCTTGACCCGTCTTCCTGGGAGACTGGAAGCAGACCCTATCCGAACCTCCTCCCTGCACAGCAGGTCGAAGACTTCTGGTCTCAGCTCACTGGGGTCCAAGTCCTCCCAGCCCTGGCCCTGATGTTAACAATAAATAAATTGCCCTCTCCCTAGCTTTGGGCTCAGATCTTTAGAGTGGGCAGCTGTTAGGGTGCTTAAGCAAGTGTTACAAACGAGAGCCCTCAGCTCAGTGCCCCCAAGAAACGGTGGGCTTTCTCTCCAGATGCCCAGGGTGGGTTACCTGTCAAGCCGCCTGCCCTCTTCACCGTCTGATTAGAAAATTATCAGAGTTCTCTTCTTGTGGAGGAGCCCGACGCCTCGCTGGACAGGTGGCTCCTTCCCCTCTCTGTTCGTCTCCACAGTCACCTGGTGGAATTTCAGCCCTTGCTTGGTGTCAGACTCTGCTTCTCTGGAAAGAGGCTCGCCAAGTGTGCAGCTTCCTGAGTGCTCTTTCAGTACAGAACGTGGCATTTTCCTGTCTTCAGTTTTCATAGAATTGTAGAATTTGAGGTCAAGGAGATGACTTTAAGATAGTTGAATTCCTTTCGCCGTCCTGAGCTTGCGTGGCATGTGGCCGCTCAGCACAGCATGGACACTTTGGTGACCAGGAGCTGGCAGTCTCCGAGTGGCCTGTGTGTCCGGGATGCTCTAGTCTTTGTCTGGGGTTTGGATCCAGCGGTGTTGGGGTTCAGGCCAGCTTGTGCTGCATGTGAAGGTTTCAGGTGCAGGTGCCCTTGGGAGGGAGGCCTGGTCCAGATCCTCCCTGCATGGGGAGCTCGTTTTACAAAATTCATCCAACCGACAGAAATGGCTGAAGGAGCAAGCGATCTGTGTACCTGGACATCTCACTGAGAAAATTCTCACCACTTTCTGCGCCTGCTACCAGCGTCCAGGGCCAGTTGCCGAATGAGGCCTGTCTCGGGGCTTCTGTGTCCCCTTTGCTGGGCTGTGCGTCCCCTGGAGGTGCAGCCTTGGTGAGCTAGGGAGGCAGCCTCCTGGAAACTCAGTGTAGGGCGTCCTCTGGTGGAAGGAGGTGGAACTGTCAGTGAGGTTCTGCCTTCAGAGTTTATGGTTTGGGTGTCTTCAAAGGGTTCACCTCAGATCCGCTTGGGAGTTGCTCATTTAACTTCACTTCCAGGCAACACCCAAGACACTAGCATATGTTAGGACTGGGGATTTAGCTTAGTGGTTCCAGCATCTGCCTAGCAAGTGCAAGGTCCTGAGTTCAGTCCCCGGTAATCACAAACCAGGATACCGGGTGTGGTGACTCACACCCAGCAGCAATCAGTACCACCTAGCACAAAAATGCTGGTATTGGTGGCTCACGCCTGAAATCCCTGCAACTCAGGAGGCAGAGGCAGGAAATTTGTTGAGTTCGAGGCTTGCCTGGGCTACATAGTGAGCTCAAGGCCAGCCTGAACTACAGAGTGAGACCCTGTCTCAAAAACAAACAAACAAAAACCCTAGCATATGTTAACAAATAATGCTCCTTGAAAACTTTCTTAAAAATAACCCTCTGCCTGACATGGTGGTGCATGTCTGTAATCCCAGCCCTTAGGAGCCTGAGGCAGGAGGAGCATCATGAGTTCAAGACCAGCCTGGGGTACATAGGGAGACCCTGATTCACACAAACAAACCAGCCAACAGTATCATTGAGAATATTTCAAATTTAAAATACTCTCATTCAGGAGTGTTTGTTTTGTTGGTTTTTACTATATTTGTGCAGTTGTATACTCATCACCATGACTACTATGGGCATTTTTATCACCCTAGAGTGGAACTTGTGTCCAGTAGCATCATCCTATACCCCTGTCCCCAGCCTTTGGGAACCGCTGACCTGCTTCTCTTTCTGTGGACATTTCTTATAATGGAATCACACACTATGTGGCCCTTTGCTTCTGGCTTTTTCTCTTCATGTAGTGTTTCTTAGCCTTATCATTTTTAGAGCAATCTCAATGTTTCATTCCTTTCTATGCCCTAATAATTTCCCATGGAATGTGTACACCATGTTTGATTTATCCATTTGCTGTTAGATGGAGTAAATTGTTTCCACCTTGAAGCTGTTATGCGTACTGTTTCTGTGACTATCAGTGTGTCAGTTTTTGTGTGGACACATTTTTCAGTCCTTTCAGGTATAGACATAAGAATGGAGTCAACAGTTTATATACCCTAAATAAACTTTAATTATTTTTCTGGTGCTGGATATTGAACCCAAGGCCTCAACACTCAGCTATACCTCTCAGCCTTATTTACTTATTTTTTTCCCCTTAAAACTTTTGTGTATGTACGTGTTTTACAGTACATAATGATTGCAATCAGTATGGGGAATTGTATATGTACTTAACACCTCTTAATTGCTATTTTCACTTTCCTCTCCACATCTGTGTCTTTACATTATTTTTTCTTATTTTTGTCAGAATCAGATTTATTTAATAGTCTTTATTAAATTAATTATCATGAACACTGGTTAAGAAGCTAGAGTATAAGCAGAAAACACATAAAACATACAACACAGTTATACTAAATCAGGTACATTGGCTGTGGTCGATTAAAATAACTTTCTCTTTTCTTTTTCCTATTGTCTTTTTGTTTTGCACTTATGTGTTGGATTTCTTATGTAAGAGAAACCATATCATATTTAAACTTGTGTGTCTAATTTACTTCACTTAATATTATGTTCTCAAGGTGAACTTGTCTTTCTGTAAATGACTCATTACCATTTTTATGACAGAGTAATACTCCATCGCATATAAATACTGAATTTTCCTTATCCATTCATCTATTGATGGACATACAGGCTGCTTCCAAGGTATAGCTATTGTGAACTGTGCTGCAATAAAGATGGGTATGTATGGATCACTCTAATAGGATGTCTTTAATTCTTTCAGGAAGATACCTAGGAGAATATGTGGGCCAAATGGAATGTCTATATTTAGGTTTATTTCTGAGAAAGCTCCATGCTGATTTCCATAGTGGTTGTATCATTTTATACTCTTATCAACAATGAAGAGAGGTTCCCTTTTCCCTGCAGTCTCTTGATGTTTGTCATTGTTTGATTTCTTGAAGATAGCCATTCTTTCTAGAGTAAGATGGAATCTCGGTGTTGTTTTAATTTGCATTTCTTGAATGACCCGTGATGTTGACTATATTTTAATGTACATATTAGCCATTTGTAGCTCTTCATCTGAGAAGCATCTGTTCATTTCAGATGCCCATGTTTTGGTTGTATCTTTAAATATGGGGTGTGTAACTTTTTGGGTACTTAATATATTCTAGGTATTAGTTCTTTGCCTGAGGAATAGCTGGCAAAATATTTTCCCATTCTGTAGTGAATGGGAACCAACTCTGTCAGTTTTTCCTGTGCTGTGCAGGTTTAGTGTGATATGATCCCATTTATTGATTCTTAATATTATTTGTTATACAACTGGAAAGTCTTTGCTTAAATCTTCAAGTCTTTTCAACAAATTGTTTCTGTATTAATATTTAGACCTTTAATCCATTTTGATCTTAGTTTAGTGCATAGTGAAAGAGATGGGGGTAGATTCACTGTTCAGTGTGTGGGTAGCCAGTTTTCCCAGGAACATTTGTTAAAGAGGTGATCTTTTCCTCCAATGAAAGTATTGGCTCCTTTGTCAAAGACAGGATAGCTGATTGTCCCTGCAATTACTCCTCTAGCTTCTGTTCTGTTCCATTGATCTGCAAGACTTCGTTTTCCTTTTCTTTCTTTTCTTACTCCTAATGCCATTGTGTTTTTATCACTGTAGCTTTGTAGTATAACCTGAAATCCAGGATTGTGATTCCATTTGCTTTGTCCTTGCTCTCCAGAACTGCTTCTTCTATTTTAGGTCTCTTCTGTTTCCATACAAATTCTACAACAGTTTTCTCTGTGGAGAATGCTATTGGTATTTTATTTGGGATCACATTAAATCTATGCAACATTTTGGAAGTATAGCCGTTTTGAATGTACTGGTTCTGCCTATCCAGGAACAGGGCTTGTCTTTCCATCTTCTTTTATCTCCCTTCTCAGAGTACTAT
>PVIC010013954.1:0-37297 GCA_004025085.1 Thryonomys swinderianus | reverse complement strand
CAGGGTCTCGCTTTGTAGTTCAGGCTGGCCCTGAGCTCACTATGGTGCCCAGGCAAGCCGCCGCGAACTCAGCAATCCTCCTGTCTCTGCCTCCCGAGTGCTGGGATTACAGGCGTGAGCCACCACGCCCAGCATTATATGTGGTAACCGGGGATCGAACTCAGGTCCTTACGCTTGCGAGGCAGGTGCCGGAACCACTAAGCTAACCCTCCGGCCCTCCAGCACCGATCTTTAAGGCTGGCTAGTGGGTGACATTGATGGGTTCCTGACCTGACCCTTGCACCCACGTGCACTGTAGGGCCAATGGGGCTGGGAGAGGGAAGAGGAAGCAGGAGGCCAAGGCGTCCCCTGTCCTGTCCCTGTCCCCTCTCTTTGGGTCACCACGAGCTAGTCTCTGACCCTGGGCAACACCAGAGCTGCCCTCTATAGTTTGAATCACCCCTTCTTCTGTCCCTTCCATCCCAGTGGGTGCCCAACATGCCCGCATGTTTATAAATGATCATTTTTGTTGAGCTTGCATGAATGAGGGCATGTGAGTGTGATATCACACTCTGCTAGGACCCCATCCACACCCAGCCCGCAGACCCTGGGGGCCCACATGCTTACTCATGTGTTTCAGTGACTGTCACCCAAGCCAAGCCAGGCAGCTGTTCAAAGTCCTGTTCAAAGTCCTCTACCACAGCGTGCTCAGCTTTCGTACATGGAAAGTTCAGAAATAAATTATCCATGCCTGCCGAGCACATGGATCTCATTGTGGATGTCACGGGCAGTGACATCGAGGGTATGTTGAGCCCTCCACTCCTCCAGCTCTCTGGGGATGGAGCTTAAAGCTGTCATCTTCCATTAGCAGGGATGCTGGCCACAGCAAAGAGTGGCTTTCTCAAGATCACTACAAGTTGATGATCAAGGCAACATCTACTTCTGGCGGCTCCGATTTCCTGAAGTTCCTGCCAATTTCGTAGCCTTCTGCAGAAATCCTGTGGTGTATCCACTTTCTGCCTGGTATGATTAGTCTATGGGATGAGCTATATGAAAAACAAGAATAATAATTAAAATTCAATCTCCAGTCATCACTACTGAGGAACTGAAAACAGATGTAGGTGGATCTAGCTGCAGGCTTCTCATGTATGCAGATGTGGCCCATGGTTCCACTAGCGGCCTGCGGGCTTCCTGGGTGACCCCTCCCTGTCCCCTGCTTGTGTTCTCCTTTCTCACTGCAACCTGGCAGTTTCCACAGCCTTGAATTAGCTGTGCAGGATTCACCACCACCAATGCAAAAGTACCGAATTCCCTACTTAAAATCACTCTGGATACTAGCTCAACCCAGGCAACTTGATTTGCTAAAGCTGTTTTACCTGTTTCCTTGAAACTGCTTGGGGTCTATTTGTATCTGCACAGAGGTGATGAAGGACACGAGTCCTGCTGCTTTCTGACCTGTGCCCAGGAAATCGCCACCCTTAGTTGTAAGAACTTTCCTCAGGTGTTCCCATGTGTATCTTTGCTCCCAGTCCAAGGCGAGATCCAAGATCAGAGGCCAGACAGGGAGCTCAGTCTCTCAGTAGTGTCACTCCTCCAAAGAGAAGCACTTCAGTCTCAAACCACTGGCTACTAAGCCTGTCTGTGTCTATCCCCTAGGAGAAGAAGATGCTTAACCAAGTACTAAGAGATTTTAGCAGCCATTGTAAGCAAAACACAGACTGCTGCACCCCCTTCTGTCCCCACTGACAAAAGCTCATACTAAAGTGGAATGAGACAATCTATAAAACTCTTACATTTTGCTTGGCTAAAGGATTATAATCTCCTTCGTGGCCAAACTGTCTAGAAGAATTATAAGCAAGAGATATATTTCTGCCTGATTTAAATTTTCCCCAACATTTTTTTTATGGAAAAGTCTAAATGTATTATGAATTAGGAGAAATTTTATAGTGAACTTTTTGTGATGGGCTTAATTATGCCCCTAAAATTTACACTGAAGTCTTAATCCTTGTCTCATATCTACATTAAGAGATGAGGTCTTCAAAGAAACAGTAAGGTTACATGAAAACTGTTGTCCTTTCAGAGGAAGAGATGAAAACAGATATTGGCATAGGGATGACCAGGTGAGGACACAGGGTGAAGGTGGCATCCACCAGCCCAGGACTCAGGAACCATCCCTGCAAATGCCTTGGTTTCAAACTTCTGGCCTCCAGGACTGTGAGACAATGACTTTGTGTTGTTGTAGCCCCAGCTGTGGACTTGGTGATGGCAGCTGTGGGAAACTAGTGGAAGCCATGATGTTATCCTCTGGGTTCCACCACACCCACATGGCTGTGTCATTACCATCTGCTCATTACCCATCCCAATGTCCTACCATTCCTTAAGTTTTGTCTCTTGTGTGCGATCCCATGGCCCACAAGAATAAAGTGATGGTTTCTCCTTGGGAAACCTGGAGGTGACCAGCTCACAACACGCAGCACAGGCTTTAGATATTATTGATTTGGCCTATGAACTTGGCTATTGATTAAGATTATGAGCCACTCCAAGATCCAATTGTGAATTGCTAATTGACCTTCTGGCTGGTATTTGGAGATGGTCTTCTCTATGCCAATGCAGTCATAGTAATTGCGGTCATAGTAATTGATGAGGTGTGATGTATCTAGAGCAAGGAAATCTTGCAGCGGAGGAATTATGACTGCACAGTCACTCTCTAAGATCAAACAATGGCTAGATAGCACAGGTGGCTCTTTAGCTATGATCTGTGAGATAGCACAGGTTCCTTTTTCACTAGGACCTGTCCTTCACAACTATACTTACTTACTCCCTTTTTCCACCATGACTCATAAAGTGCTTTAGTTCTACTATTCCCTACATCTGTCTTTACATCCCCTTGTTTTGTTGTATATTCATAAATACTGACTAATCCAGAGCTCATGGTCTTAGTCAGGACAGAGCTATAATCAGGTGGTCTATAGCCAGGAGGTAGCTAATGATCAATTCTCCCTCTAAGTAATAAATTATCATTTTCTATTCTTTTTTTTTTTTTGAGACAGGGTCTCACTTTTTGTAGTTCAGGCTGGCACTGAGCTCACTATGTAGCCCAGCCTCGAACTCAGCAATCCTCCTGCCTCTGCCTCCCGAGTGCTGGGATTACAGGCGAAAGCCACCCTGCCTGGCATTTTCTATTCTTTATTCCTTGTTCTTTATATATTATTCTTTCATGTCCTGCTGTCCCATTATCAAGCAATCGGGAATCTCCCAGTGACTAACAGGCTATCAACCCAACAGGAACCCTTATCCTTTAGCTAATTAAGCCATGTCTGCAAAGCATGACCCAAAGTGAAGGTTGGCCTTTATAATAATATTCATGAAATAGAGCCCTTTGTAAAGACTCATCTTCTTGAACAGAAAATAGTTTTTGCAGAAACAGCAGCATACAGGCTCTGGTGGCTTTGGATTGAGCCCTGAGTCAATGACATTTCCCTGGGAGAAGAAGATGGAACAGAAGTTTCCACTGGATATGGACATGAGATCAGGGGCCTGGAAGTCGGAAGCCAGGGAGGTTCCAAAGTGCAAGCTGGGCAGGTGTTCAGAGCCCGGGAGAGCCCTGGAACAGGGCTGAGGAGCAGATGCCCTTCCCAGGAGCAGGGGGGCTCCCAGCCTTCCAGGGACATGGTGAGAGGCTCTTCTGTCCTGGTGATCCCAGCCTGGCACTCAAGCCCTGGAGGCACATTAGCAGCAGAGATAGCTCTACACTGATGGTCAGCTTGATTGCCACCCTGACCTTAAAGGTTCAGGCTGGCATGGTCACCACCCTGCCTGTGACCTGAGGGTCATTGGAACTGTCCTATCCTTGGGGGTTCAGGCTGATGTGGTCACTGGTCAATACAGTTCTGAGTGTTGCAGGTTCACCTGGTGCTTGAGAGCCTGTGGTCCCTCAGGGTGGATCCTGGCATTGTACTTCAGTCCAGAGCTTGTGACCTTGTGCTGAAGACAAATCTTTCTTCCTCACTGGGGTGGATGGATCCCAGACTGGGTTCAGGCTTTCTTCCCCGCCCTCAGGGAGAATCTGAGGGAGACTTTCCCTTCACTTTCTTGGTGTGACATCCTTGTGATCCTTCTTCATCAATCTGCCCTTGACGTTTACTGCACTCCCAGTGTTGGTAGGGATGAAAATCATGCATTCTGCTGCTGGCCATCACATGCCCGAGGGAGGCATAGTGCTGCAGGAGTAAAGAAACAGCACATTGGCACATTTTCCTTTTTGGATACAGAGGGAGCTTGAATTCCTACAGTCACTTCAAAACTCTTGCTGCCTCAGTCTCCTGAGAGGAGGGGACTACAGTTCTGCATTACCACATCCATCTTCTCCTTCAGTGTTTCCCTGTTTATATTTTCTTCTCAGGTCTCACATCATATTACTGTCAATGCTGCATATTTAATTCCCCAATTGTACCAAACTGAAGAGCAATTTTTTTCTCCCTGGCCTCCTGGTCAGCCCTAGTGCCTCCTAGAGAAAAGACTGGATACCCCTCCAGCCCACAGCCTCTGGGATGTCCCTGTGGCACCAGTCCTATATGTCAGACTTCTTAGGTGAAGTCACTTGGTCTCCTCTTGTCAGCAATGTGATCTTTGGCTTTGGAGGGTGGGCCTGGAATCCTTTTCTTTTCTGTAAAATCTGTGAGCTCCTACACACTCTTGTCTGCATCGTCCTAAGATTGGTTTTACTGAGGCTGCAACAGGTGGGATTTGCTAAATGCACAGGAAGCCTGATTACGCCCTGTCTGGGAAGCGTCAGGGACAGTTGCTCTCTGTACACATGGAGTGGGCAGTATGCACAGAAACATACACTCATCGTTTTCCCCCTCTTCCTCTTGGCCAATCTGACTAGTCTGAATTGAGATGAACTGCATGATTTCCAAAATTTATTACAACAATAAAAAGAATGTTCAAAAGGAATATAAAATAATCCCATAATGTGTATGTATCAGTAATTTTTATATTGATTATACATTCACATAAGGAAGGAAAATCTTTTCTCTGATCCTCTTGGGTTCACTGCCTGGCATCTGTAAACTCAACAAAGGACAGAATGACAGGAGAAAAGACAGGCAAATCTTACTGATGTTAATTTTTTTTTTTTTGAGACAGGGTCTTGCTTTGCAGTTCAGGATGGCCCTGAGCTCACTATGTAGTCAAATCAAGCCTCGAACTCAGCAATCCTCCTGCCTCTGCCTCCCGAGTGCTGGGTTTACAGACGTGAGCCACCACGCCCAGCACTGATGTTAATTTTTTTATATGTGCAGGGGCAACATAGGAAAGAAGTGACGATTAAGAGAAACAGTTAGACAGGGGGACTTCAATCCTCCTTTAAGAAAGAGAGCTAAATTGGAAGGACATGGCTGGACACAAAGAAGGGAGTAGGCTCTCCCGGCCCCCAGCCTCAGCAAGGTTTGACCACGTAGACCTATTTTAGTCACAGCTCAGAGGTGAGGGTCACTGTCTTCATCCTGGCACAGGAGAGCAGAAGTTATGTCTACTTTCAGGCAGAAAGGAGTAGGACAGAGAGTGCTCATGTCTCCAGCTTAATGTGTCAAAGTGGTGCCTGGCAGGTGCTATCTCCTGTATGGTAATGATGACATTTTGGGCACATCAAGTTAATGAAGATGTATAATAAAAACCAATTCCATCTGTTTGCATATTTTTTCTAAGGACACTAATAGCAAATCTTGAAATTCCTGATGTGGCTCCTATTTCATTTCTTTTGAACAGAGTCACGGTGCTAGAAAGCAGTCATTTAATAAGAAAGGTGTGCTGGTGGGTCATCAGGAGAGGGGCGTGTCTTAAGATAACACACATGACAGAAGAATCTGTGAAGGGGAGCAGAGCAGAGAGAGGTCTACAGGGGGATAGAGGAGGTGGCGGCAGCAGCAGGAGCCTGCAGAGACCGCAGAGGCCTTGTCAGGAGCGGGGGTACCTGTTTTCCATTGCCCTGTTCTCGGTGGAGCTGTCGCTTTTCTTTGTCTCTGCTAAATGGCGTGAAGTGGTTCAGAGGGCTCCAGAGAGCCTGGGCCAGGGAGAGTTCTGGCCTTCCTTGGGGTTCAGCTGCAAAGCTCCAGGCTTCAAGTGGGGGCGCAGACACAGGATCCATGTGAGAGCTGAAGCTTGAAGGTCATGAGAATTTCTGGAAACTGCAGGGCCCTTGAGGGGACCATGGAAGTCACAGGGACACCATGGGAGAGGTCCGCAGCAGGTGGCTTTGGTTAAGCAACCCTGTGAGACCATCAGTGAATGGTGAGCCCCCACTGGCACGGCAAGATCCCAGCACTGCAGTGAGAAACTTGCAAACACCCAGCAGAGCTGAGGTAACTTTATAATAAACACCACTTGCTCTCACTGTAGATTCTACCACTGATATTTTATGCTACTTAAAAAGTATCCAATTACTTATCTATTGAGTCCTACATCTATTCATCGGCCCATTTTATTTTTCAAAGTAGATTCCACACATCCTTTCACTTTCCTCCGCATGCTTTATTATACATACAAGGTGTGACTTAAAAATACAGCGGGTGTTTACTTTTTAATACTATGACAAAAGACATACTGCCATTAATTCCCTTCCCCCTCACTTAAGCTCACTTGTCCATTGTTCTGAGGCTGTTCTGAAAATCTGCTTTTCCGGAGTGTCTTTAGTTGTGTTATCTAGGCAACCTGTGTTTAGTGGTGTTATCTTGGTCATTTTGAATTTGAGGAAGAGCCAGAAGTTACATAGTGCCAGATCCACTGAATAAGGTGGATGAGAACACATTTTATGAGCTGCATTTCTATTGGATGGAATGCTATGGCAGCACTCACCATATTATTTTATACCTACTAAAGAGACTTAGGAAAAAGAACTTCCAGAACAGCATCAGAAATTGGCAAGAATGCTGGAATAAGTGTCTTCAAAGCCAGGGGCTTATTTGGTGGAGAGGGGTTAACAGCAATGTGTATTTTATTGAATAATTTAAATATTCATTATATATTTTGATTGCATTTCCTATTAAAAGGATCAAGATATGGCGTCACTTTGGCAGAATGGTTATTTTGAGCAAAGGCAACTGAGAATCAATACTTGTATGAAGGCTTCTCTTCCTGCCTCCTTTTTACACAAAACCAAATGTTCCATTTGTTCATATTTTTTTGATGACACATTGTATAAGCATCTAAGTTCAATCAGTTCTTTGAGTTTCATTTGTTTTCTGTGAACTCCTGTGTCGATAACATATTAATAAATCTGTCCCCCTTTGCTATTCCTCTATGGTGGGGCACACCATTTACACATAAGTGACTCAAATTTGTCATTCTTTATTGAAGAATAATACTCCATTTTATAAAAAAAAACCCCACATTTTCTTTATCCAGTCTCCAGTTGATGGGCATCTGGATTGTTTCCAAGATTGGGCTATCACAAACTGAGTTGGTATAAACATGGGTGCATATATGCCATTATGAAGAATCTTAAAGGATAGGGTAAAAGTGTTTCTCCACAACCATATTACCAAGCATTCTGGAAACAGTGGACCCTTCGTTTATGATTGGCCTGACATATGAACAATTTGTGCTATGATCAGAATTTTAGTTTTTAAATTATGAACAAAGGAGTCATGACCTAAATATCAGCTGCATGTGCATCCAGATGGTCTCAGATACCTTAAAGAGTTCTGAAAGGAACATGACAACAGCCTTTCCTGTGTAGGGTTCATCGAGAAATTCTGGGCCGGTGTCTCTCTAAGGACATGGAGATCTGGCTGTACATAAGAGAGAGTCTTCGAAGTCTGTGTAAAGGAGCATGAACCTTCAAATGATCAGCTTTGAGTTACAACCAGCCCGTGCAAATGAATTGAGTTCACAAGTCAAGGCCCACTGTAATATAAACTTCAGAGACGAGACAATGGTCATGAGGGGTTTATGAAATTCTACAGCTGTGAACACTGAGCCCCCACGATGCATGGGAATGACCCACCCAGGTTTCCCTGCACCTTGTCCCCATCAACCTACACCTGCCCCTCTAAGAGGCTGTGCTCTTCTGACTTTCCTCCACCCCGGGTCAGTTTGCTCCTTCTAGACCTGGAGGGAAACAAAATCATGCTGTGTGTTCTCTTTCTTGAGGCTTCTTTTAATGGCCGTGGCATCTTGAGATGCACCTACATGGGAAAGTGTTCCTGGGCCAATTTCTCTCACTGAAAGAAGTCCAAGCGATTTCCCTTCCGCTGGACAAAGGACAGACAGTGGAATTAATACAGAGGTGGACTATTGCCCAGTCCCAGTCCAGTGATTAGAGGCTGATTTTTGACACTGTAAAGGCCAGCAAGAAAAATCCATGGCCTCTTTAATCTTGCTCCACAGGAGTCAGGCAGCACAATACTCACCCACTGTGTTTTTATCTTGAGGACTTTAATAAATTCCCCCACTCTTAATAGACCAGAATGCTTCTCTAATCTGTACATATTCATTTTTTCTATATCCTAATCCAGTGAAGTCTACATAACATAAAAATTTATCCTCTTATCCACTTTTAAGTGTGGTATTAAGTGCACTTAGATTGATGGGGAGCCATTATCACCAACCATGACTAATGATTTGCATCTGCCTAGATGGAAGCTTGGACCCTAACTCCCCACTTTCTATCCCATCTCACTGTTTTACTAGCTGAAATTGACCAAAATTACCCCCCCCCACCGAAGGTGCAACCTTCAGTAGATGCCAGAGTTCCAAGATGATCACAGCAGACACTTAGTAACCGGGTTCAGTGGGGTATTGTCTAGAGGTGAGAAAGATTCCCAGAGCTTCCCAAACTTTCTTATTCCCTATTTGTGTTGATTTTACCCTAGCTGGAGATGATTTACTTCAGAATACTGCTATGCACCATGCTGAGAACTTTATCAAACCCAACCCTTGTCTAAGAGTTTAGGATTCCTGATACTCTTTGCCTGTATCATTCTGAACTAGACACTACTGACCCATTACCCTGCCTTAGAGCTCACCTTTCACAATGGAAAGTTCTTCTTTTTCTAGTCCCTCCTTCTCTTTGATTGCTTCTCTGTAGATTCTGTATAGTCTTAGTATGTCTTTCAGCAGCATGGTGGCCAGGTAGCAGGTATGCACCATGGGCTTTCTAGGAGGCTGGAGTCAGGAGTTGGAAAGGAATACAAGAACAGCCTTGCTTCAGTAAGCATTTATTAATTAACATAAAGTGATCAGGGAGGTATACAAAAAGTTTAGGTGCCTTGAGATATAAATCAAAGGCCCTAACAGCCTTTCCTAAGCCAAGACATCAAGGGGGGTGAAGTAGAGAGTTAGTTGAGGAACACTTAGGGGAGCAATGCTACTCTGAGAGCCGCGCCTGGAGGGTCAGAACTGGGCACACAGTGTGACATCACCCTACTGTGTGAAGCAGTCTGCTGGGACAGGGATGCTGTGGTTCCTCCCCACTTCTGGTTGATGTCTATAAACTCTTAAGTAGTGCAGTGCCTGGGACACAGGAGGGGTCATTTGTTGAAGGACTGATTTTTTTCCTACTTGCATAATAGAAAATGCTGTTTTCCACATTAGTGTGGGTCTAGAGCTGAAAGTGAGGGGATAGGAATTGAGCAGTAGGTTAATGTATATAATGACAGGGAACTCCCCAAAACCCATTACAGCCATTTTCCCCTATTTTGCTCTGTATTTTTCTGTTACCTTCAGTCAAGTGCAGTTTGAAGATATTAAGCGGAGAATTCTAAAAGTGAATAATAAGGTGTGAATTGCTCACTATTTGGTAAAGTGTGATGAAATCTCAGGATGTCCCGCGCCATCTCATGTAGCATATGATTATGTCCTTGGGATACTCTTCCTCCTCTGAGTCACTTACCAGCCCAGTTAACAGCCTGACTGTAACATTAACATAGTTCTTGTGCTTAAATGATCCTTGTTTTTTTTTTTTTTTTTTTTTTTTGAGACAGAGTTTTGCTTTGTAGTTCAGACTGCCCCTGAGCTCCCTAGGTAGCCCCGGTGAGCCTCAAACTCAGCAATCTTCCTGCCTCTGCCTGCCACCATGCCCAGCTGAATGGCCTTTGTTTTACTCAGCAATGGCCCCAAAACTGGTGAATGGGGTCTAGCAAGTTTATTGCAGATTTTTGTTATAATTATTCTCTTTTATGATTATTGTTATTAATTTTTCCCGTGCCAAATATGTAAATTAAACTCTGTCAGTAAGGTGTATGTGTATAAGCAAAAAACATAGTATTTATGAGGTTCATTCCCCACAGGATTTTAGGCCCTCCTAGAGGAGCTTACAGTGCCTCTTCTACACATGGGGGTGCTCTTCTGTTTTTTTCTTTTTAACTCCAGGAGTTTATCAAAAAGAGCAGAGTGTAGTGGATTTTTGAGCTTGCTTTTTATAAAATGTATCAAGTCTTTATTAAACTTCAACACTTTACTTGCACATGTAATGCTGTTTTTAAAAAACTTGCAAATTGGCTCCTGGGAAGTTGGTAAACGGTTCTTTTATTCTTCTTTTGTGTCTTTAGAGAAAGTAGCCAAGCTTCATTCCATAAGCTGTAAATTCTAGCAGACTACATGTTCACATGGACTTCTTCACTTCGCTTTGTTCTCATAGCCCGCCAGGGCTTAACCCCTTCCCTCCCACGTGTGAAGGCAACAGCGGCAGGAAGGCAATAGCGGCAGTAAGGCTGCACCCTCCGCTTTGTCAGTAGTGTGTTTGTCCCTCCAGACTCTCTTTGGTGTCTGTGCTGAAGTTGGTGACAGTGACACTAAAGGGGCAGGCGGACCAAGGAATCCAGGCAGGAATCAATGACCTCAGAACAGGGAGGTCACCGGTTAGCACACAGCTCAAGACAGTGACATATTTGGTGAAGCACAAGAGCCACAGCTGGGAGAGGGGCATCCTCTGCTCTGGGCAGTGGGTGCTGGGTGCAATGGGCCCTGCCTGTCACCATCTGCAGAGGGGACCCCATCCTCCAAAGGCAAGTGTGATGGTTGGAGAGGGTTTGTCCCCACCAAAGCTCAGGGTGACATGTGGGAGCTAGTGTGGCAGCTCCAGAAGGGTCGGGATCTTCTCGAGGGGCTGTCCCTCTCAGGACAGCAGGCAGTCGTAATGAGGGCCACCTCCGTTGTCCACCATCTCCTTCACCCTCACCCATTTCTTTCCATTTCCCACTCTGAGGGGCACTATGGAAGTCGTGAGGACTCAGGGTGCTCCTCTTGGGTTAGAAGAGCCAGGAGATGGGTTAAACTGTTTCCTCTGTGAATTACCCTGGCTCCGGTTAGCAACAGAAATGGACCAAGACCAAGCACAGAAGACACAATTAATAAACACAGTAATGAGCATAGTATACTCTGTTCATTCCTGTGGAGATGAGACTGCAGAATTTAAGCAAAGCATAGTGTGATTTCTTTGGTGGAGTATCCTGTGTGGAAGCCTAGGGAAGGAGCCATCTGGCTGTTGTGGCACCAGTGCATGTATATGGAAGCCCAGGAAATACACATAGATGCTCAGTTATGACAGGTCGCCAATGCCATCCATGCAGCAGGACAACAGTGCTTGAATGCCTCTCTAGTGCCAGGTTTGAAAAAGGTTTTTTTTTTTTTTTTTTCCAAAAACTTCCAACAAAAGGCTGAGCTGGGGAAAGATTGCAAGCTTCTGGGGACTGTGCAGGAATGATTGGTCATCTGAGAGTCTTCCTCTCACTCTGGCTGTGTTCTTGACTATTGTGACTAGTCCCAAGAATAGGATCCCCCCACCCTGAATTCTTACTTCCGGTAAGGATATTAGCCCTGCTATATGCCTTTGCTCCTGCATGAGGGACTCGTGGATGAAGGCCGGGTAGGACAGACTGCATGAAGCAGACAACCTAAGCTGTCACTTCCACAACCACTTCTTCTGTTTTGCAGAGGAAGTTCTCCTGAGGACTACGATGAGCTGAGGCACATACTAATTTACTGCTTTACCGTGGCCTCTGGGGAGGAGAGCAAAAAGACTTCTTTCTTATTAAGTTCAGCACCGGGCTCCTGTGAGTCTCTCTTCTAGGATGTCTTGTTTCTTTCTTGGTTCGTTACTGAGCCAAATTTTATTTTCTCTTTAAATTAAACCCTGAGACACCTTCATTTCAACCAGGCTGCTACTAAAGTGTGCCTCTGAGGTGAAAAGATTAGAAATCTTGCTCTGGGGAAAAAGCATGCTATTGTACGTGCTGCTGGTTGGCCACTGGTCTTGGAGAGGATGGCTTGCTCCTGTGGCCTGCCCCCAGGAAGAGATCAGGATGACTTCCTCCCCATCAGGCTTGCTATCCTCTTTCCTCTGCTGCAGGAAGCAAAGCCAAGGGCATCTGGGCAGCTACTCTACAGGACACCAAGGAAAGTGCAGACTGGCTGGGGCACTCTCATTAACCACCACCCTCTACGTTGGTCCGGGAGTCCTTGGGCCCTAATATGACAAAGACTAAGAGTCACACTGGCTAACGGATAGGTTGCTGGCACTGGAACAAGCCTGGACAGTAAGCTGGCTGTCACTGCCACTGGTGGTTACATGCCATCTGGTTGGACATGGCATCTGTCTTGCTATTTCACCTGGACTGGGAATTCTAGAGTCTGGGGACATTTCACTGAGGTCACTCAAGGGCAGCGGACACTCCATGCCACAGACAGCTGACTGCACCCTTCCTGTCCTCAGGTATTGGCTGGCATCTGTCCTCTGTGCCTTTGCAGGTAGCCTGCAGGACGCTGCTCTCTCAGGCTCCACACCTTCTCCACTGGACAGTGTCCACAACAGAACATGCCCAGGCTTTTCCAGCACCTCCGCTCCATATGGAACACTGCCAGTCATGATCTCTGTGTCTTCACACTTGTTGTGGACTCACTTTGGTGACAAATGAGAAGTTGACAGAAATGTGGTTGGTGAGAGTGAGAGAACAGCAGCTGCTGTTGACATAGTTAGAACTCTACAGTCCGGTGTCCAGGGGCAAACCCTATGTCTTGTTTCTTTCTCCATCAACTAGAACAGCTCTGGGATGCAGCACATGCTCATTTCAATAACTATGCCTCACAAGAGTCTATTTGCATTTTTTGGTTTGTTCAATGTTGATGATTGTTTCTCTTTTCTAATATTTTCCCTCTCTGTTGTGACTGATTAAAAACCAGTATTCTACTCCAGAATTATTTGAAGAGCATGGCTATACTAAAATGATCCAAAATGAATTAGAGAGAGATGGTTTTAAACAGGATACATTTCACTGACAGCAAATAACAATCTCCTCAGTGATTGTTATATTTTTTGCTGTTGTCATAAACTGTGCCATTTCTTAACTGACTTGCACACAAGCAGCTGGTTCTCACATGCAGGCAGCACTGGCCTGGGTCTCACACATTACTAAGTAACCACGATCAGTGAAGGGCATGTGAAAGATCTGAAGAACAGAGAATAAAGCTGCTCGACTTTTCCTGTTGCAAAGTTCTCCTGGGTGATATGGATAGATAGGAAGCTGAGATTCTAGTTTGAGGTTTACTTTAGAATTTAAGAGATGGCAATAACCATTTATCATGTAGCTTTCATGTTTGGGGCACTGAAGACACAGAGCCCAGTAACACACATATGTACTGAACCCACAGAATGCTGAAACTTTCCACAGTTCCCTTAGATGGAGTTACCAGAGAAAAAGAGAGCTGCTAGGACACAGATCTTTCAGACACAATCAGGCCAGAGGTATTGTTCCAGTCCTTTCCATTGCCTATGACCAAATACTGAAAATGGTGCTTACACAACGCAAACTTACCTCTCCCAGTTCTGGAGGTGGGAAGTCTAAAGACAAGGTGCTGGCATAGTTCAGGCCACTTCCCAGTTTCTAGATGGCACCTTCTCCTTATGTCCTCAGGCCTCCCTAAAATAGTTGCCCATGCTCTCAGCCAGTCTGGACCCTTCTCAGACCGAGACCAAGAGGAGCTCCAGATAAATATGTGCCCTGTCAGATAACAACAACATTCACATGAGTGTGTTCTGGGCAGCACCACAGGCATCCAGAGCGGGCCACCCCCTGAAACATGCCCCTTCGGCATAAGGATCTAGCTGAAGTCACTGAGAACCAGCAAGTGCGGGGACAGGTCTCTGTCCTCCCTTTATGTGTAAAGTGGGGCACAGGCTTCCCTCTGTGAAGGTGGTGTCTGTTGTGGCCTCATCCAGTATGCAAGGGAAGGGAGTGTCCCTTATCACAGACAGAACCATGCCAATTCTAACCAGATACCCTTGTCCTCCGTTAGCTCTGCCAAAGTACCTCCCAATCTTTCCCATGACTCTCCTTTAAAACCACTTTGCCACTATTTAAGATGCTTTGTTAAAGTGGTTTATTAGCCCCTGGGCCTCCAACTGACTTTGGGTTTTCATTTTTTTGTCATGAAGTCCTCGAGAATGTTAAAAATGTACTGATATCCATCCATCTTTCTTCTGTGAATCTGTCTTGTCGGGTGGATTCATAGCCCCCAGATGGTGAAGGGAAGAGAAAGAAATCTCTCCTGTTTTGTGGGGTCAGGTCCAGGCCTTTGCTCAGGGGAAGCCAGATGTTCTCATTCATGATGTTCCTGCCCTGGAGCCAGCTACCTGTGGACTGAAACCTCCCAGGCCAAGATCCCCAAGGAGGCTTTTATCCTCTTCACGGACTTGTCAAGGTTTTAGTCACGTAAGTTAAAACCTGACCAGTACATGTGCTTTTGATCTACCTCCTTGGGGTAATTCCCTCGGATCTCCGCAGACTCTGTGAGCACCCTCTGTCATCCTGGATCTGATCATCATTTTTCTTCCTGGACTCCAAACTTGCTTCAGTTGGAAAACGCTGGGGTGGGGAGTGAGGCCACACCCATGATCTGACCCTTGCCAGAGGGATGGGTCACTTTATGAAACTGAGAAGACTTCATAGGTCATCAGTGTGCAAAGCCTTTTCCAGTCTTTTTTAAAAATCTGGAATCAAAATGTTTTGAACTGCGAGACCCTGTATTTATCCACATTCTCTACTACCTTATATTTTCGCTTGAAAATTGGCCATATATTCTGAAATCTCCTTTTATCCTGGAGCACACATTTTAATGAGGTAGCAAAGCAGATGCCAGAGTCCCACCAGATTCCTCATACACCCACCCTCTGGGCCCCAGGTGTCACAGGTCTATGGTCTATGTACTTCCCAAGTCAGGACAACAACCAAAACCCCTCATAATCTCTCCATGCAGAAGAGGCAGAGCAGCTCCAAGGGCACAGCCCCTTGTGAATAGAGACCTGAATGTGTGAGGCAGTCATGAAGAAAACCATGACAACTCCAGGGAGGAGAGCAGCCTGAGATTCAGGAGCACTGACCTGACATGATCAGGAAAGATGCTTATTCCCAGCACCCCAGGGAGGGGCAAGGACCAAAGGGCTTTGACTTTCTAAAGAACTTGGGGTTTTATTTGTAGTTTTCTTTTATGGAGAGAGGACTGGAGACTGGAGACTTCTGTCCCCCAAAGGACCTCATAGATACCCAGGCCCTGCAGTACTGTTTAATGGCAAAGTTTGGGGATGCCATGCCCCTCTCTCTGGGAAAAAGTATAAACTTGGCCATTGAGTTCATGAGATTTTTAGTCCCCAGAGCCACCTATTAGAAACTCACTGTGGCATACACTTACTCCTCAGCCTTACTGTCTCCCTTTCCATTGACCCAAACCAGCAAGAGATCACCCCAGTGTCAAGCTAGATGCTACAGGAGCATCCCAGTCACACTTCCCTGTCTTCATAGCTCTTAATTGAGCCCATGGAACTTTCAGTTTTATCTTGGAGCTATGCAGGGGGAGTGTCAGGGGTTTTGTCAGGTAGCTGGGGAGGAGGAACTAGGTAGGTGGGCTGTGATCAGCAGCCTGGAAGCCCTGCGGCTGCTTCACAGGAATGCTGGAGTCTACGGCCAAAGAAGAAGACCTTCTCCAAATACAGCTTTGGGTAAACTGTTCAGATTTCTCTTAGTTGGAAGAATAATTTTCAGCAAAACAATGTTAAATTCTAACCAGTCCTTGTAGAACAGAATAGCCTTCATCGCAAAAGGAAATGAGGCTGGAAAGACTGCATGTGGAGCAGTACTGTCACCTAGTACTGGGGACCCAGGGGACCCTTCCAGGCTCTTGTTGTCCTGTTCAAAGAATTGGGCAGAACAAGTGAAGGATGTAGAGGTCACTCTTATGAAAGGTCACAGTAGGAAAGAGAGAGAGAAAAGAAGAGAAAAGAAGTGCTCTGAAGAGGGTTGTGGGAAGAGAAAAGCTGTCCCCAACACACAGTGGGCCTGAACAAGAGAAAGAAGACAGTGGCCACGAGGTCTAGGGCTGCTAGACCTACCCCATCCTGGCATCAGATCCAGACCATGCTGTTCAGGGCTCTGCAGCTGTTCTACATATGGGTCCTGGATATGACTGACAGGTCTTCATGATTGACAGGTCTCTGATTGACTGGTCACTCCAGTGGGTCAGCCAGTTTCCTAGGCCCTTATCTTCTGCTCAGTACATGGTCACACTGCTCCACTGGCACATGAGTCATGTGACCTGGTTCAGGGCCAGTGAGGCAGGAAGAGGGAGCTAGAGTTTTGAGGGTGGTTTAGGAAAGGGTCCTTGGCCCATGAGTTTGAACTTTGGGCAGTAGAAGAACACACATGGGACAGAGAGTGGTTCAGCGGCTGTTGAGAACTTCTGATGCTTGATAGAGGCCCAGGAACAAGAACAGGTGTTTCCACTTCTCTGTGGTTTCAAACTGCACCTGTGGTCAATCATAGTTCAATACTATTGAATGGAAGATTCCAAGAACAAACAACTCCTAAGTCTTAGGTTGGATGTCACTCTCCCTCATAGTGTGAGGCTCTTTTGCTCTATCCCATACCACCCTCCCAGATGGGAACTGCCTCTGTGCCAGCCCAGCCACAGTGGCTTCAAGTGCTCTAGGAGTGTGTGCCCTCAGATAGTGGTGGTCAACTCCACTGTGGGAAGGGAATGCAATCTGTACTCAGCCTGGCCATTCAGGGAATTTGCTTCCTGGCCTCCCTCCCTCCACAAAGGAAGCTTCCAGCACTCCCCACCCATGCCCACTAGACCTGAGTGCTCACCATTGCCCTTTGCTGTGAATGGGCCCCTGTTGCCTGGTATGCTGTGCCCATGCATGGCTGTCTAATCTGGCTGGGTGATCATGTGGCTTATGTAGCTACTGGGAAGCTTCAGGAGGTGGTGGGGGTGCCCCTGACTCGTGCAGACCAGATTTTCCTATCTTGTTGTCTGATGAGCACCCTCATCACCACTTGGGGACAGTTCCTAAGTCATCCATGGGCTGTGCCTTCAGCTAAGTCCATTTGGTTCTGTCTGCCCAGGGCAACGTGCTCAGTTCCTCAAACTTTCCTGGCACACTGTGGCCTCTGTATCCACGAAGGGGCTGTTGGTGCCCATCTCCAGGTGCACTTATAAGCCTCGCACCTCACTCCTGCCATCCTCAGGTTATACCCTGGGGACCTAGAGTCACATGGTCCCTTCTGAATGGGCAACTAGGCTTGTGCTGTCTGATATGAATATCCGGGATATCTGGGTTCACTGATTGGGTCCTCGGCACACAGTGCATTGAAGGAGAGACCCAGTGGGGAATAAACAAGAGGCAGAGCTCTAGTGGCTGACTTGCCTGAACTCTGACTTGCTAGAGCCCAGTTTTCCATGTAGCAGAGCACTGTATGACAATATTTGTGCCTTGGAGGCTCAGCACAGAGCTGCTGCTTGACAATTCCTGGATCAGGGGGACCTGACTTGACCCAGTGGAAGCCAGGGCACGAGAGGACAGGAGAGGAGAGGATCTGATTGCTCTGAAACCCTAAGCAACCACCCACAAAGGACCATCTGCCCAGGCCTGGGGAAGGTGACACTGGGACCCTGGGAGCCCCAGTTTGTGAGTAGAGCCTTTTGTCCTGCAGGCTAGCTCTGTTGCAAGGATGGCAGAGGAGCCCTCAGAACTGGCCACCTGCCACATAGCTGTGGAAGCAACATGCACAGAGAAGTAACACGTGACTGTTTCTCTCTACCGTCCTCAGGAGACATGCACCAAGAACCAGGAAGATTTTGCACTTAGTTAAATGCGGACAGAATCTCCTCAGAACAGATTTCCCATTAACCCTGTGCACTGCAGGGAAGCCATCGTTGTAATGAACTCTTCTCACAGACCTGAAAGGGTCCGCCCATGAGAGGCTGCCCTGGGGTGTGTAAGGAAGAGGAGGCCCACCTCCCTCTCCAGTAACCCAAGGTCCTCAGCGTCACCGAATCTTCCATGGCAGTCCCATCCTCATCCCTGGTCTACTCCCTTGCTGACAACTTCTGACAGCTGGCTGGAATTTCCATTCATGTATTCAGTCAAGAAACAAGTTGGGGTTCCTCTCTTCAGTCGGACTGCCAGGTCACGAGAAACGGGTGTTTCTGTAGGACAGCCATCAAAGCGGTTTCCTCTCCACACAGCTTCAGGTGTGAACAGAAAGCCTTGAGCTTGTCACCCTATCACTTCCTTCTCTCCAATCTCCAGATGGTGAGAAATGCCGTTAAGCAGGCAGTCCTAACTCTTCGTTCCCGTGTGAGCACTGCAGAGACAGCCACCTGCCCTCTCACTTTCAGCCTCTGTAGGAACCACGTCCCAGGGCAGTCCCCGGCTAAAGGGGTCGCTGTCAACCTCAGGTCTGGTCAGGAATGAGGAGTGATCTTCCGGGTTGCTCTTCAGCACTCTGAAGGTAGACACTGTGCTGTAGGGAGCCTTGGCTTCCCCAGTGGAGGCAGAGCAGGGAGCGAAGGTTGGAGAGTCTGCCCTGGTCTCAGGTGGGCATGCACAATGCCCCACACAAACTTGCCCGGGTTGCCATGGGCTTCTGAATGAACCCCAGCAGCTCTCTGCTGAGAGCTCAAGGGCCGTCCGCTTATGGCCCTGCTCCAGACTCTCCAGGCCCCCAGTGGTTTCACCCCAACACTTCCACAGTCCCTGTGAGCCTCTGATGACACAGCTTCTCCCCAGGCCATGTGCAAGTGATGGCTCTGGAAAGGGCAAGTGCTGTGACCTTGGTCCAGGTGCTAGTAAATTAAGCCCGCGCAGCTGGCCTGTGGGTGCAACCTCTGCCTTTCCTGCAGTGCCTGTGTAGGAGCTTGCAGAGGTGACGCAGTGAAGGGGCAAATGCTGTTACTGAGGCAGTGGTTGGCTTTGCTGGGAAAGGAGGGTGTCACCTGGAGGCCTGTGGGGTGATGTAGCATGCAGCACCCTGCCCCCACCTGGTGCCTGGACTCTCCAGCCTCCGGGATTGAGAATAATTTTCTTTTCTTATGAGCCACCCAGTTGTGTTCTGTGACAGCCCTGGAAGCAGAGGGTCAACTTGGCCCCAACCTGGGGAATAGGTGAAGGTCACGCTCAGGTGTGACCAGGATTCCTTTGTGCCTGGCCCCAGTGGAAGTCCCCCTGCCCCTTGCTTCATGGGGCCACCTCTCCCTTTGTTTGACAAACAGAATGTGGCACTGGGTGAGCCCTGGCCTCTCCTTATCCCTCCATTCTGTCACCTGTGAGGGTGGAGAGTTCACCTGCACAAGGTTCCACGGGAAAGAAGACTGAAAGGTCCAGTGCCAGTCATTGCCACAGCTGTAACTGCCCAGAGACGAGTTGGTGACCTGATCTAGAGCGCAGGCAGGGGCCACCTGGCCACCCTCCTGAGTGTGGAGTGGCCATCCTTCTGTCCTTAGTAGTGATGCACAAGTCCTCAGACAGAGCTACACAAGAGGTCGTGGGGGGAATGTCCCTGGGGGGAGCCACTGAGGGGGACAGGGAACCCAGGAAACAGAGCTCCCAGAGTCTCTCGCTCACCGTGTGTCCTCTGTGAGTGTTCGCATAGTTCCTGGAGGGAATCAGCCTCCATCCAGGCAGTGAGCCCGATCTAGGGACAGCAGGGGAAGAATCTCTATAGGAAAAGGGACAGGACAGTGAAAACTGTGATCCAGGGTGTGATCTGTTTTCTCATCTTACCTGAGAGGCTTCCTGCAGAGTTATGCACAGGGAGACTTGAAAACAAGCCATCTCCTCCAAGATCAGGTTTCATTTTACCTTTTCCAGCTAAGCTGTTGAACCTGTGGGGAGAGAAGCCATCGTAGTGTTTAGCATCCATCACTGTTCTCTTTGATGAATTATTTAGATATGGAGGGAGAGATGGGAGTACAGTCACGATGGTTCCATCAACAATTCATATTCACTAGGTGTCAGGTTGTGCTAAATAATTTACACACACACACTAAATTAAACTTTGCAAAGTTTCCACAGTAGCTCTATGTTACCCCTGAGTAAATGGGGACTTTGAGGGAATCAGTGATCGACACAGGTCAAGCTGGATGGGCAGGTGAGTGTTGAGCTTTGGCCTCCACCCAGCGATGTGGCCCTGTGCCTTTCTGCATGCCCTGGTGATTGAGCAGTGATGTTGGTCACTTCCCAACACATGTTGTGTGGACATTCAGGGTAGGACATTTTGGGACCATCACTTGCAGATGAAGCAAATGAATAAACCAGTGTGGCTCTTCTTCCCAGATCCCCCAATACTCACCAAACCCATGTTCTTCCCACTAGCCCTCTTAAGTATATCCCAAGAGTCCCTGTGCCTCTTGTTTCTGCTTGTGAGCTGGGTTCTTGGGTTCACAAGGGCCCCTTCCACTTCATTTCAGTCTCTCTGTGATACTTCTTTGAAGTCAGGACACAGAAGAGCTGGAGACATTTCCTCGAGAATCCTCTCAAGTCCCTGAGGATGTGCCAAGCTGTTGACACAGTCAAGTCCCAGTGTTCACACTTGTCTTCAACTCTGTCCCTAAGGCAGGATGCTGGGGGCGGGGGAGAATGGCAGACTTTGGTCTGCCTGGACTCAAATCTTGTCAAATCACAGTGATCTGCATTCAGAAGGGACATTGAAGCCTCATTTTCCTGGAAGGTCCACTGCAATACACACATGGCAGGGCACTGGATAGAGTGGAGTGCTTCCCAGATGCCAGCTGTTGCCCAAATTGTCTTTGTAACTGGGCAGGGGCACTTTTGGGTCTCAGGCCCAGGAGGGTGGACAGAGGTCTCCTGGGATTTGCAAGCTGGAGATCTGTCCCCATACCCTGCAGCACAGCTCAGAAAGCAGTGGAGGCTCTGGAGTCCTGTGGCCCTGTTCCTTGTGTGGCAAGATGTCGGCCAACTCCAGAGCCATCACAGAAGCAGGAGTCAACTCTGATGTCTGATGTCTGGGACTTGTTGCAGCAATAACCTGCCTTGCTAATAAAGCAATGACTTCCTATATGCGGTGAGGGAAATGATCATAATTGCCTGTTACCTCAATGTAAAGCGAACTATCTGTGTTTTTCTCTTAAACACAGCCTACAGTGCTGCTTATCTGCTAATGATGCCAAATGACAAATCCAATAAATAAGTCACAAAGAAGAGGAATTGTGAACCTGAGGAATAAATTATTTTTTAGTTGGGAAATTTGCTCTGTTGGTCTTCAGCATTGCCAATGGTTATAATTTTATTTTGGACATATATAAAATACAGTTTTTTTCTAGGATGAATGTGCCTCCAGGATATGAGATGAATGTAGCATATCATTATTTTAAAATTTCATAAAACCTTCAGGTATCAAAGAGTCATTGAGTCGGAGCATGATGTGGTTGAATAAGATGTTGCCAAACCATGAACTGTTGCAATTCTCACCTCACCCACAGAGGGACCATTTTGTGCATTTGATGTGTTACAACCTTAAGGTGTCTCTTCATGAGTCCTAACAGCCACGGCTCTCCCCAGTCCAGGGTAAGAGCATATTCCCTTGCTTCTCAAGAAGGAACAGAGTTACAAGAAACAGAAATAGAACCAGATTTTCAGCTATTGGGTATGATTAGCCACAGTTTAGTTTCAAGGCAAAGTTTGAAAATAAATGGCTGATGACTTTTCCCTCTTCAGAAAAGAGGGAAAAAAATCAAGAGGGTTGAAAATCAAGAGGGCCCCCTTGTTTTCTTTTTTGAGACAGGGTCTTGCTTTATAGTTCAGGCTGGCTGTGAGCTCACTACGTAGCCTCGAACTAAGCAATCCTCCTGTGTCTGCCTCCCGAGTGCTGGGATTACAGGCGTGAGCCACCACACCCGGCACTGTGGTATGTGGTTTGATTGCTGGTGGGCCTGAGTCTCCACGCCCAGCATTGTATGTGGTTACTGGGGATCGAACTCAGGACCTTGCGCTTGCGAGGCAGGCGCCGGAACCACTGAGCTAACCCTCCGGCCCAAGGGCCCCCTTGTTGGGGCCCCCAAGCAAAGGCCACTGCCCGCTCCTCCCACTGTATCCTTTCCAAAATTTAGGTGTTGAAAGGCTCCCAAGGTAGGCAAACAAACTCCATAGGACTTGCTTGTCCTGGAAAACTGGGAAGGCAGCGGGACATGCAGCAGAGCCCCAGTCTAGCATGGCAGAAAGACCCTGCTGATGCCCCTGTGCCCCAGCCAGACACAGCTGGGAACTGTGAACCTCAAGGGGAGAAGAAACCATATGGAAATCTGCACTTCAGAGGCCTTGGGCTGCAGGGAGAGAGGAGGCAGCATCTATGCTTGGAGTGGCCTACAGTTGAGACAGACAGCATCCATGGCAGACTGGCCTATGGTTGGACTGTAGATGGGGTTGAGGACGTCTTAGCAAGGTTGAATGGTTATCAAGACTAGAGAGATGTATGGTCAAGTTGTGAACAAGGTGGAGACATCTCAGCCTGGGTGGACAGTGGCCAAAACTAGTCTTCCTCTTGGTGTCCAAATTCTATCATGAGCAGCTATTCCCTCCTGTAATCTAGAATTTTTATTTCAATAAAATATTGTTTTTTTCAGTATAACATCAACTGTAATTTTATAGTGAATATAAATATTTAATGTTTTATTGAGATAAAATCCATATATCACAGAATTCAGCTGTAAAGTGTGCTTTTAGAGGATATTCCCAGGTTTCCACAACCATCACCTTTTTCTAATTTCAGAACTTTCCATCACCCAAGTAGAAACTGAACCATTCAGAGGTGTTCTCCATTCCCCCATTTCCTACTCCTTGGCAATCACAAATCTGTTTTCTGCGACGAATTCACCTATTCTGGACATTTCATATAAATGGCAACATGTAATATCTTCTTACCACAATATTATCAAGTTTACCTATGTTATATCATGCATCAGTACATCATTCCTTGTAATAGAAAATAGTTCCATGGCATGGATACTTACATTTTCTCTATCAACTTATTAGAATGGATTTTTGGGTTGTTTCTTTTCTTTGACATTATAAATAAAGCTAATATGGAAATCTATCCATAATTTTTTGCAGATATATGCTAATAATTATCTCAAATATTGAATTAGTTATCTATGAATCCTGTTACAATTTATCACAGTAACTTAAGAATAATATTTTATACTCAAGGTCTGTAGTTCAGAAGCACAACATGGATCTCACTGGACTAAAATTCAGGAATGTCATAGCTGTATTCTCAGTAGAAGGCTCTAGAAACTTTTTTGTGGTACTAGGACTCAAACTCAGGATCTCATATTTGCCAGGCAGGTGCTATGCCTCTGAGCTAAATCCATGGTCCTAGAAGGCTCTGCAAAAGCTCATTTCTCTGCTTTCTCCAGCTTCTGGAAGCTGCCTACATTATTTGGCTCCTGGCTCTCTTTTCCCACCAGTAAACCAACAACATTGGCACCACTGGCCTATAGTTTTCCTACTCTTATGTCTTTCTTAGGACCATTGTGATTCTTTGAGGCCACCAAACAATCCAGGAAAATCTTAGTATTTTAAGGTCAGTTAAGATTGGTGACCTTAATCACACATGCAATCTTGATTCGTCTTTGTCATATGGCATTCCACATTCATGATTTCTAGGGATCATGATGCAGTTTTCTATGGAGGACACATTCTGCCTCCCACAAATGTACACCTTGTGTACTCAGTTGTGTGGCAACTGAATCTTTAATATTTATTGAGCGACTGCTAATTGTTTTTTCTTTTTCTAAGCATCTGCACCGTTCTACATTGCTACTAGCAACATATGACAGCTCCAGTACTCTCTATCACCATCTGCACCTGTTAAGTCTGAGTTTTGATTTTGCCATCCTCACAGGCACAAGGTAGCATCACATTGTCTTTTCAACCTACAATTTCCTGACTGATAATGTTGAGATTATTTTCACACACCTAAGGTTTAGTTTTCTACCTTCTTTGTAGAAATACCAATTTGAATTCCTTTCTTCTTAAATTGGCTGTTTATTTTTCAACTCCAATAATTCTTTACTAGTATGTAAAGATGTATGATTTGCAAGTATTTCCTCCCAGTATGTGGCTTCTCTTTTAACTTCTCTGGTGATATTCTTTAACCAAAAAAGTTTTTGACTTCTAGGATACCTAGTTTACATAGTTTTTCTTGCCTCTTGTCCTTAAATATTATAGCTGGGAAAATATTGCCCAACCCCAAGTCTTAAAGATTTACTTCTGTTTTCTTCTGAGAATTTCATTGTTTTAACTATTACTTATTTTTTTTTTTTGAGATAGCGTCTCGCTTTGTAGTTCAGGCTGACCCTGAGCTCACTATGTAGTCCAGGCAAGCCTTGAACTCAGCAATCCTCCTCCCTCTGCCTCCTGAGTGCTGAGATTACAGGCGTGAGCCACCACACCTGATTTAACTATTACTTTTAATCTATAATCTGTTTTGAGTTAATTTTTGTCTACAGTGCTAGATAGACAAAGGTATTCATTTGACTAATTCCTCTCATCGTAGAGAAAGGGAGACTGTGTAAAACATAGCTTCAACACTTGGCCTTGGGTCAGCCAGATGTGAGATAAGGCTTCTCTTAGATATTTCCTGGCTATGTGTACTCTGGCATGGCCTTCTCGATTCACAGGAATAGAGCTGAAGTCTGAAAAGGCCATTGGAAACATCTAATTTGCCAGTTTTCCTTGCAACTGTTTTGCTCTTGCTAGTACCAAGGGACATCACTGTTTCCTACAGTGGTGTCAAACAATTGCTGCTGATTGTCTTCAACAAACACTCAAGGAATGGCAGTGTTATACCACAGTGAGCTCTAAAGCAGGTAAAATAGATACAATAATCTAGAATGGAACTTTTCAGTGAGCATAAGAAATATAGGAGCAGTTGTCTGTGCTTTCAGGAAACTTCAAAGCAGTCTGACACTTCCAGAGGCCACAGGGCTCCTAGTTTTCACAGCTACCATAGTAGTGATGTTGGTGTTCAAGATCCTTGTGGGACTGTGGAGAAAAACAGAAGAGCAAGACCTGGTAATGCCTCAAAGTTCCACACAGTTACAGAGAGTTGGCCAATTTTTGAGAATCCGATTATTGAAATCCTTAATTTCCAAAAGTTTGGTTTGAAAAATTCTTTCCAATATTTTTCTTGCTTTTATGGGGGAAAGGATATTTTGCAATCCTTCTTTTGTCATATCAAAAGTGCTTCTATATCTTAGAAATTTAAAAAAATCACAGAATAATGGGATAAACCTATATTAGATTAGAAATGTTGATTTCATCAGCACCAAGATTCATTTATCCCCCATGCTCTGAAATTAAAATAAATTTGTAGTCACCTTTCTCCAGTCTGCATTCCTGAGGATTCTGTCACTATCTACTGTGGACATCAGAACTGAAGACCACATCAGCAGCTTAGGAGACAAACTTGGGGACCCCAGCCAGGATTACTTCTATGTGGGCACTGCCATCACTTCCCATGGTACACGGGTCAAAGGGGGTAAAAATCAGAGAAATTAATGACTCATTCAAAAAAGCATTTCTGAAATGAATGTGAATATTTCAATAATAATCTAAATGATCAGTTTCACCTATATTCTGCTTTTCTGTATGTGTTACACTGATATGCAATGAAAAATGTATCTAAATAAGACTAAATCTTTTCAAACAAATAAAAAATAAGTTTTAAGTTACTGAAGCTTATATACTGTAGGCACAGGCTTAATTTTACTTTTACTGTAAAATTTGAACATATTGTTGGAGTACTCTGTGATGTTTCAACATACGGTATGCTGTGTAATATTTAAATCAGGATAAGCATGTCTGTGTGTTCAAACATCATTTCTTTTTGGTGAAATATTCAAAATCCTAATTTTTTTCAAAATTACAGCACATTGTTGTAATCCACACTTACCTTGCTATGCAAGTAAAGATCAGAATTTATTTCTTCTAATATCCTCCAGATATTGCTCAATATTCACTGAGAAACTTTCTCCATCCCTCTCCTCAGCCTTTGGTAACTACCCTTCTACTCTCAATTTCCATGGCATTAACTTTTTTTTTAATTGAATTCTTTATTGGTACAATTTATATACATCTCAAAATCACATATAACACTGGGAAATTTGTACCAGTATATGCCACAAGTTAATTCTCATTTTTACCCATATCCCCACCCACTGCCCCCTCCTCCCCCCTTTATACATGCTCTTTTATTTTCTTTCTGAATCATATTTATTCCTTCCCCTCATCACATTCCCACACCAAGTTTCCTATAGAAATATTCCACTCTATAAAAGCTGTCCTACTTTCTAGAACTCATTTGCATCTACATTCATGGCATTAACTTTTAAAATTCTACATGTGAGTAAGATTAAATGGCATTTGTCTTTCTATGCCTGGCTTATATCCATAAATACAATGCCCTCTTGTTCTTTTCATGTTGTTGGAAATGACAGGACTTCACTATTTATGGTTGAATAGTATTCCATTTTGCATGTGTACCATGTTTTCTGTACTCATTCATATGTTGATGGACATTTAGGTTGTTTCCATTTTTTTTGTCTATTGTGAATAGTACTGCAATAAACAAGCAAGGGCACAATGGATACAGTGATATACTCATGTAATCCAGCACTTTGGAAGGCTGAGGCAGGAGGATTGCAAGTTCAATTCTCACTTGGGAAACTAAATGAGATGCTGTCTTGAAGTAAATAAAATGTGTTTAGGATGTAGCTTAGTGGCAGAATGTTCCTGGGTTTGATTCCTAGTGCCACACACCCACCCACAAAATATTCAAGCGTAGATGTCTCTCTGAGATAGTAATATTATTCACTCTTTGTGTATATACAACCAAGAGAATTATTTTCATTTTTAAGAAAACTCCACACTGTCTTGCATAATGGCTATAGTAACTCACATCCCCACCAACATTGTGTAGGGTTTCCTACCTGCCACCTCTTTGCCATGGTGTGTCATTTGTTAATAGATACTTCTATTGAGAGAGGGTGACAATTCACCGTGGTTTTTATTTGGACTTCCCTGATGATTAGTGATGCATTTCATACACTTGTTGACTATTTGTATGTTTTATTTGAGAAATGTCTATTTGAATCTATCACTTGTTTTAAAAATCACACGATTATGATGGTGGTAGTGCTTTTGCCATTGAGTTGCTTTGCCATTGAGTTACCTGCATATTCTCAGTATTTACCACTTGACAGATGCAAATTTTCAAATATTTTCTCCCATTCAGTATGTTGTTTCTTCACTCTACTGATTGTTTCTTTTGTGTCAAAAGTCTTCACTTTCATGTAATTCCACTGGTCTATTTTTTGTTTGTTTGTTGTGACTTGGAGATTTTATCCAAACTTCTTTGCCCAGTGCAAAATTCTGAAGTGTTTCTCCTACATTTTCTTCTAGTAAATCCATTGTTTCATGTCTTACATTCCAGTCTAATCATTGTGAGTTGCTTTTCCAGTGTGATGAGAAATAGGGTCCCAATGATATTCGTCTGCATGTGGATGCACAGTATTCTCAGTAGATGAAGAACCATCTTTCCCTAGAATGAATTCTTAGCACCTTTGTAAGGGTCAGTTGGCTGAAGAAGCATAGGTAATAATCTAGATCCTGTTCCACTGGTAACAGTTAATTTTCAAATCTCTGGTAAGTGTGTCAAAATACATGAAAAGCTGGTGAAACAAATCATATTAATATATTTTAATTTAAATATGTATACTTGAAAATTGCTCAAAATGTAATTAACAAAAAGTTATTGAGATAGTTTATGCCCACCTTGTCATGGTTTTAGAAGTCCAACCTGTGTTCCCCACTTCATGTCTCACTGAGGACTGGTCATGCCCTAACTGCCCAGGCCCACATGTGTCTCACATGTAAATTGCAGGTCACTGTGCAGTGACAGTATTTTCCTGTGTAGTAGGGCACAAAAGAGCCTCCCATAACTAATGATACCTTGGTCTATGTGGAATATGGTGAAGATGTTGGTTTTTCATTTTGTGTTTTTTTTTTTTTTTCAGTACTCCAGGTCTTGCATATGCTAGGCTATTGTGGTACTAAGCCAAACCCACATTGGGTTGTTTTCTTTGTAAGGAGTTTCTATTTCTAAAACATGGACACATACACCTTGCATGTATTTCTGGGTTACAGTGTGACAATTCAGCACATTCATTCATTCTGTAAGTGACCAAACTGAAACTGAGAGTTACATCCAAGTCTGTCCCTTTATGAGCGTCAGCCCATGTTATTTTTCCTCAGTTTGCAGAACAGAAAACACATTGTGTTGAGGCATTTGAGATCAGATATGCTCATCTGGCCATGAATCCTGCCTGTGAAGAGGCTACCCCATGGCTGCTACTCCTAAGTCAGTTTGCCAAGAGCACTGTCCTTTAGGACAACAATCTACCTTCTCCCTACCAGAAGAGTCCTTTCTCTTTGACTCCCTGTGTTCTACAGACCAGCTTCCCCTGTCTGACCAGCACATGAGTTTCTGTGCATAGTGACAAACACAGGTCATTAGTGCTGTGATCTCCTTAGATTGTCTGTTGGTCACTCTTCAATCTCCTCTCTTATAGTTCTTTTGAGATTTGTCCCTACAGTGCTATAGGACACTGAGTCTTGTTCCTCCTATCCAACCCTACTCTAGTCCCCCATTCCCACCCTTCTCTGCCTCTTCACAGCCTCTACTGCTTCTGTTCTATTCTCTGCTTCTGAATTCAACTATTTTGGACTCCATGTATAAGTGAAAACATGCAGGTGTCTTTCTGTATTTAATCTATTGCATTTAAACCGATGTCTTCCAAAACATGCAACATCTCATGGATTGGTGTGTCTGCCCTGGGCAAAGGTCATGCTGACCTGTGCTGTACTCTTCCAATTTTAGTCCATGTGCTACCAAAGTGGGCATAAAATGGACCGTGTGCTGGGAAGGGGATTCAGGACAGAAGTGAAGTTTCATTGTGGAAAGTAAAGCAGTTTCTCTCACACACAGAATGAGGCTGCATTGCAGGAATCTTAGAAGAGCTTGTAAGCCACTGTGGTCACAGCACCTTGGCTGTCAGTGTGTAGACATCCTCCTCCTGGTTTCCCAAGCCTTCGGGACTCTTCCAAGAAGATATACAGGGAGGAATAAGACAGCTGGAAATCATCTCCTCTCATGTCTTTGCTCAGCATTGCTGTGTTTGTTTTTAATTTAGATTTTTATGAGTGAATGTTTGAAGTATATGGTGATCGCAGTCCTTGTGGGGAGTTGGTACATAAAGAGGATGCATCTTAATTCTTTCTTCATGACCTTTCCTTCTTTCTCACCTTCCCTCTTTGTAGAAATTCTGTTGTTGTACAACTATTCAAAGAGCTCTTTTTTCTTTCACTTCAGACAGTGAGGAAGTTGACAAGGACAAGAAGATGCAGAACCATTGATTTTCTTGACCTTGACTGTTTCTGAGCTGGTTTCAGATACTTACTGGACAGTTTCTGAGCAGAAGCTTTGTTGCTCTCCAGCATCATTCAGTGTCATTGGGCCTGGTGGAGCAGAGTTCTTCCTGTCTGTTCTTGTGGCCATGTCCGAGCAGCACACAAAAGTGCTCCTTTTCCTGAGCTGTGACAACTGGAGTTGCTGGCTTCCTATAAGATGAAGACTGACCTTAGTGGGGGCAAGCAGTTCAGATCTGTGTCAGTGCCCTGGGGACTGAGAGGACCAGAAGAGTGTCAAGAAAAGCCCAGTGACCAGCTCCATAAGTTCACAAGTGTTCAAATTACTGTCACATGTTGCCTAAGGACAACTGAGAAAGGCTGGAGCACAGAGAAATGCAAAGCCAAGTGAGCTTCTGGTTGTGCAAACATCACACAGTGTATTTGCACAAATGTGGACAGTGTGCCTGCCATATAGCTGGGTGTGTGGTGCAAATCAGCCCCATAGATGACCTGTCACTTGACAGAAATGTCACTGTGCAGCCTGTACCTGGGTGCCTGCCAGCAGTGGGGGAGTGTGATCTGATTCTTACAGCAGTGGCTCTGTGGGGGCTTCAATAAGGTCTAACTCCTGGCTCAGTGGAGCACGGGCTTGGAAGTCACACAAGGAATGGCAAGTCTGGCTGTTCACTCTGGCTGTGTGATAGCAGGCTGGTGACCTGGCCCTTCGAACCCCACTCTTACCAAGGTTAACAGAATTCCTCCCTCTGAGGGTCACTCTAAATTCCGTGATAGCGTGATGTTTTCAAATGGCAATCGACAAACTTTTCCCACAAACAGCCAGATTGTGGACACCTTCTGGCCAGCCACAAGGTCTCTACCTTCACTGTGCCACTCAGTTCTGGAAGCAGGAGCATCCCAGGGAAGGGAAGAACTTATTCTCACCATGTTCTTTCATAGGAGCAGGCCCGACCACAACTGGCCAGGATGGCAGGACCCCTTCTGCGGTTCCACACCCAGGACTCCTATCTCTCCCTCTCTGCACTCCTGGTTCCCCTGAGGGTAGATTGGTTTCTGAATTAATGATTTTGATGTGTAATTATCAGTACAGACCCTTAGTAAGTACTATGTGGCCATTTTCAAGTTGGCCTCCTTTTGTTTCCTAACCCTTCTCAGCCACTCATCAGACTCAGAAACCACATCAGGTCTGGCTCCATAGAGTGCAGTGTGGCATGTCGCTTGTGTCCCTGTGCGACCTGGAGCCCATGGGAGCTGCTCAGCCCTTGAGAGAAGATCAGGCCACACAGCTCCAGCCTAAGATCCAGAATACTGACTGTGGTTTCGAGAGACTGTGGGTCACTGGTGCTTCTGGAAATCTGAAATGTAAGGGAACTGGCATGTGTGCTGCTCCCTCTCCTTCCTCTCTGAGGCCTCAGTAATGTAATTCCTCTTCTTTCCCCGAGCCCTTTGAGCAACACTCAAATCTCAGAGTACACAGTCTGCCTGGCCATGGTGTCCCTAGGTCTTGGCAGAGCCGGCCCTGTGTAGTCACCTGCAAAGAGTCCAGAGCTGGCATCAGATGGGTCAAGGAAGATGACCACTGCCAGGGTAGTAGTTGTCCTCCCTGATAACAGAGTGGCCTGGAGACAGGTTGCCACATGAATTTTCCCCTTTTGGGGCACAGTGGTCCATTCTACCCAGGCTCTCCCTGCAATGTGTGCATGTGTTTTCTATGATTTAAAGCCTGGGCAGGCTGGGAACTGTCTTCATTTATAAAGGGCAAGAATGAAGCAAAAGACTAGGTTACTAAGTGACCATCAGGGTGTGTAAGCTTAAAATATGCTCTCCTCCTGAATCTGCCACTTCATTTTTGTGAATTTGACAATTAACAAGGGAGAAAGATCTTGGTGGCCACCTCTGGTTCCAGCCTGGCTGTGTTAGTGGCGTTGACAGGAAGAGGTCACTGCTTTCGGCACTTGGGCTCCTAATTAGTTCTTGGCTCCATGCTCTTTATTAATGGCCCATTTCTTTGCCACTTATTCCCCTGCATGTAACTTCTGCAAATTAAAACAAAAACCTCTAGACAAATGAAAACATGTTTTATTTACAAGAAAAGTCTGTACACTGTGTACACATAAAAATATACAAAACCAAAATAGAAAATATCAAAGTGTTAAAATGTGTACAAACACTTTTAAAATGCAACTTCTGGAAAACCTCAAGACAATTAATTGGAAGGGTACTCATTGTAGTTTAAAAATTGTCATACAAAAAAATACCCAAAGCTGTTACAAAAGTTCACTGGTTTCCATTGGAAGAATTTTATAAGTATTTTATCCAAAGCAAAACAGGATGCATGTTATAAATACTAGATTTTATCACACAAATGCATTTACCCAGTTAGGTTATTTTCCATGGAACCAATAAATGTTTCCTCTCCTAATCTTGTAAAAGCTGTGAGCTAGCAATAAACTTCAGAGTTCAGAGTTACAGTCAGGTTTCCGATGAAGATTCAATGTTAGTGATTCCACCTTCATAGTGCCTTTAAAATATTTCTGTTATGCTTGTTTATCATAGTCGGGTGATATAGAATGTGTTTGTGTGGAGGAGAAGGAAGACAACATTTTAATAGAAGGATGTATAGCTTTGTTTCCTTCTCTTAAAAAATTAGTGTTTGTATCATTAAAAAATTTACTGTAAAGGTTACATCATAAAAGTTAATGAAAAAGACAATATAAAGCCAACCATGTGTGTAGATATGTATATATACAATTATATAACTATATCTACATGCACACTTTTATACTAAGAGTAAGAACTATATCAATGTCTTGAATTCTTCAAGTTTCATTAACTTAAACTTGTACAGAACAGACTGGATTATTTTCCTCTTATTAAAAGACTTCCATCATTTAATAAAACAAGAATCAGAAATTACATTTTATTTCCTTGAGCTATCAGAGGAATCCCTTTCATTTACCAAATGTTTAAATAATGCCCAGGTGGCTGAATCATGCAGAGTTATTTCATAATGGAAGTATCCAGAGAATCAAAACCAAGAATCAACCTCAGATACAAGTTGGCAGGCAGTGAGCTTCTAAATGGAGCTGTTCATCCACTGTGTGGCACAGCAAAAGAGTGAACAATCCAAAGGTCAGAAATGCAAACATATTTGGCACGCTGTATGTCTACCCACAATCACCCAGCCCCACGCAATCCCCTTCGTCTGTCTTCCCACAGTTAAGCAGCAGGGAACTAGGTACCCTCAGCCACAGGTACTATGTCTAGTGATGGGAAAATCTGGAGAACTTGGATCATGTCACCAGTGCTGGCTCATCTAAGATGGATCCTATTTAACCCATCCAGACAGCCCAGCTGGCCCTAACCAGAGGACAGAAGAGTCTCCTACCCCAAGAGACAACTAGAGACATATGATGGGGAGTAGAGGTGCAGGTGGATGCCATTATTGGTCTCCACAAAGGCAGAGGGAAATGACTTTGAACAACAGAGGAGTGTGACACTGGCTAATGCTGAATGCAGAGGGTCATGTGAGAACTTTGGTGGGGGATGTGAGGATTTCCTCAGCTCCTCTCCCCCAGAGGACAGCGTGTTCTGCAAGGGACAGAGGCGGGAGGAAAGTTGATCTCTTATGGCTAACCACTCCTCAGAAGGCCGTGTGTCTACTGGAGCTCAGTACTAGGACCTGAACAAACATCTGACAAATCCTGGCCCTTTAGGACCAGAGAGTACCAGCAGGAGCCTTCACACTGATGCACAGTGGAAGGTGCTTGTGAAGCGGAATGATTTAAACTGTGAAATTGCAGATTGTGTAGCCAGTGCTGTGTCCACACAGATACATGTGCCACATCTCCTCAGTATTCAACTGACTCTCAGTCCCAGTACTCTTCACAGCCATAGTAAATTCACAAATTTTAATTACATTTGCATTATGCTCATTTGTCTTTCTTGTGACTCCGTGAAACTGAAAGTACTCTTTTGTAAGTACAAGTGCTACCACAGAATGCTATTAAAAAACCTCTAATGGGCCAATTTAGCTCAGTGGTTCCAGTGCCTGACGAGCAAGTGCAAGGTCCCTGGTTCAATCTCTGGTAACCACATACAATACCTGGTGTAGTGACTCACAGCCGTCAGCAATCAGTACCACATACCACAGTGCCGGGAGTGGTGGCTCATGCCTGTCATCCCAGCACTCTGGAGGATTGCTGAGTTCAAGGCTAACCTGGGCTCCATAGTGTGTTCAGGGCCTGCATCAACTACAAAGTGAGAACCTGCCTAAAAAAAAAAAAATTCTCTAAAGTGTTTTCTGGAGCCTTTGAATTTGAATATCTTACACAGACCCCAGTCAGTTATTTGTTAACTAAATTCTCATTCCACCAAAGGGTGGATACTAAGGGCACCCATGAGTGAATCCATTTGGAAGACAATGAAAGGGATTTTAATAGTTGTGGACATTTAAAATGGCAAGGCTTGGAAGATCTAGAAATATGCCTAGACTTTGGGGAAGAACTCATCCTATCAGCACCTCTGCCTGCCTCTTTCCAGAGCTGCGAAATTTCTACCCACAGAAGTGTGTGGATATGACTCACCTCTTTCAGGAAATTAGGGAGAAGCTGGCTGCATGGTGTCTATTCAGGTATTAATTTAATGCACAGGATAAAACCATTCATTTCTCTTCATGGACTCAGGGAGGAAGATCTGTGGATGGACTCTTATTAGATAACATCTAATAAACAAAAGCTTTTCAAAGGCTCCCACTTCTCTCTGGGAATAAAAGGACACCTGTGTTATTCTGCTCAGTAGAATAACCAAGGAGAAGCTGCCAGTCTCAGAAAACTATTCTTGCTCACAGGAGCCAACCAGAGACCACCGGGGCAAAAATGTCTTTGTCACTAGACTCTCGACAGTCACACACCTTGCAAGGGAGGCTGTCTTTAATTAAGCTGCTATGACTGGCCTAGAGTTGAAACTGCACCATTTGGACATGTATTGGTTCGCTATTAGAATAATAGCATGTGTAATTAAAGTATTCTAAAATGTATCTATTGTACCACCAAAAATCGCTGATGTTTCAGTGACAGAACTTAGAGGTTAAAAGCTCAGTATTGCTACCAGGCTGGTATGAGCATCTCCCCTGGCTCTCTCTCCATTGGAACAGGTATGATTTTCCTTGTTAAAGAGCAATGCTTTCTCACATTTTTATTGAATTTTATGGCTTTGTCATGCTGCTGACAGAAAACACACCTGTAAAAACCAGGATTGGGTTCTGAACATTTGACAGTAGGAAGAATTAGCTGTCAAGTTTGTAGCAGCTGCTCTAAACCTGCAGGGAGTCCCACGAAAGAGGCCAATGCATGTTCCCTGCAACCTGGGGTGGAAGCTCCAAAGTCCTCCCTTGTAGTGTGGAAGGACAGAGAGGGCCATCCTACTGCCACATGTGTCACCTGTGGGGTGGGTTCTCAGGCCAGGGAATGTAGAAAAGCCTCCACCTCAGACATTCTGCGCCCCCTTGTTCCTACAGTGGGTCCTGAAATACTGCAGGAGACAAGGGCCTGCTCCGGCTGGCTGTTTTCTGGACTAGCCAAGCATCAGAACTTAATCCTGATACAGATAACAGTGCATTCAGCGGGCAAGGGAAGCAGTGAGGCTGCAAAGTCAGGGAAACTGCCCACCTCACCTGCCCTGGGAGATTTCTGTTGTTTGATTCATCTGTTTGGTGACTCAGACATTCCCCAGACAATGGAGGCTCTTTAAAGATGACTAAGCCCGCAGCCGCAACCACCCTGATAAAGGGCGCCCTGACCTAACAAAGCCTGCACTTCACCAGGTATCAGACTCACGGTTTTCTGTTTAGGCCTTTTCTTGTCTTTTATTTATTTATTTTTTTGAGTGTCTTATTTAAAATTTCATTTCTATACTCAAAGTACTAAATGATAATCAATGGTTTGATAGAGAATTAAGAATAATTTTCATGGCCACCACTACATTACAGTTCAAGACTCCATACGACACTGTCTAGGATCAGCTTCCGGTGTCCTCTGTGACTCTGAGGACGGCAGTGGTACCTTATTGCATGTGGGTTCCCCAAGTTCCTTCCTAAGAGTATGTGTCGCCGGGACCAGGTTGGGGGCAGCGCGCTGTGCGGAAGCCGGGCAGCACCACCTTGCCCTTGCGGTGCAGGTCGGCCTGTGAGCCCGTGTTGAGGCGCTGCACCAGCAGTTTCTCAAAGAGCAGCGGGTGGTAGGCGCCCAGCGTGCAGGCTGCGTCGTAGTACAGCTCGTGATAGTGGCAGAGCTCTGTCTGCCGCACGGACGGGATGTACTCATACACGTGTACCTCGTCGCACATGGACATCATGATGACGATGCCTAGTGGGGAGAAAGAGGACCGTGTAAGCAAGCAAGGAAATCCCAACTGTGTTTAGGAGAAGTGGCAAACGGGGGCCAAACACCCCTGACTTCTTGTTGTCTTTACATTTGCAATGTCACAACTTCCACCAGGGAGTGTGTATGGCTCCTGGGGCAGTGGCCGTGGGATACTTGGGACACTGTCTTGTAGGCTTTCTCGGGGTGGAATTTCTTTGGCCTGTGCTTGGGCCAGGGCTGCACCTGTGCATCTCACAGCCATGCCCTGCACTTGGCCTAGGCTGGTTGCTGATTTCAGTCCTGTGTTCACAGCACAGACACCACTGTGGATATGTACTCGTCCCTCATATCCTAAGATTCAGTATTTGGAGATTCAGAGAGAAAATATTTGGAAGGAAAATTGCATCTGCACTGAATACATACAGGTACTTTTGTCCCTGTCATTATTCCCTGAACTGCTACATTGTACGAGGTATTTTAAGTCATCAAGAGTTGATTTAAAGTGCACGGGAGGATGTGAACTTCAGTCCAGATCAGCTTACGATTTAAGTAATGGCAGAATCAGCCCCACAAGTTGAAAAGGCAGCCAGCTCTGTATGGTACCAACACATGTACTGGGATGGAGGCATTTTCAAAGAGAAAGAAAAAACTACTTCTAATTCTTTGGTTATATTTGAAAGGTAGAAAGGAAGATTTATGATACCAAAGGAAAAGAATACTTACTACTTTAAACTGTTTTTCAATCAGTATGGTTAATTCATTTGGCATACACATACTGTGCATTTTAATTTTCTTAAGGCTGTTATCAGCACATAAATTTGCATTTAAATTTAGACTCATATAATAAAAACTGACAATCATTATTAAATGTGGTTAAACCTATACATCGGTTTTTCTAAGAGTCTGTAATAGCACTTAACCAGTTCTCAGGAAGCTGAGGAATAAATTTCATCAGGCTTTGCAACAGGAACTGTGTAGTTCAGAGTGTGGGGTAAATGGCTGATAGACATCCGGGGAGCCAGGACAGGCACTGGGGAGGATGGAGCCTGGAGCCTCTTCCATGACCTGTGGTATTTCTCAAGCTGGGCCCAGGGTAAACCACTGGGATTTGGATAAACTTTCTTTTTTTTTTTTTTTTTTTTTTTTTTTTTTTTTTTTTTTTTTTTTTTTTTTTTTT